>QWTY01045898.1:0-18879 GCA_008033365.1 Pseudorectes ferrugineus
GCATTCTGCTAGTCTCAGACAGATGCAGGTGCAGGATTACACGGGGATCTGTGCAGTGTTTTCTTGGGATGAAGCAGTGTTTGCTCCAGCCACTTGCTCACGTGAGGCTGGTGCAGCCTCTCTCCCTCTGTTGGCACGTGCCCCTTTGGAACTGTGCTTTGCCAGGTTTGCTGGGAGCAGGAGAAAGTTTGGTTCGTTTGGCTTTTGTCAATATTAACCCAGAGAAGGCTGATCTTTGCACCAACTTTCTTTTTGAAGCACAGAATCCTTGATTATCCTCTATCCTCTTATGTATTTTTGAGGTGATGTAATCCCTATGCTGTTATTTTTCTATATATGAGTAGCACTTTGAAAAAAATCATTGTTTCTAAAAGTGGGTTAAGGTATCACTTTAAGATCTTTGCAAGATCTCTCTGTTTGGAGGTTTAAATTTAGAAACCTGTGCTGTCATTAAAAAAAAAAAAAAAGTTGCTTTTCATCTGCTTTCCCTCTGGCTCCCAGGAGTCAGTCTCGATGTAGCAGACACTGCATTGCTATTTCCTTTTCAAATCTAGGACAGTGAAGCTGTGACACTTTTCAAAGTCCCAATGTCCTTGTTAATATTTCTTTGTGCTGTGAGTGAAGGTAAAGCTTACGCAGGAAGTGTCCTAGTTTCCAGTTCCTAATTCCAGCAGAAAAACTTTGGAAAACAGAAGTTTGACAGCTTCTGGTATTGATATATATTAAATCATGTATATTGTAGTGTGTAAAAGCTTTGTGCAATATGGAGCAGATGAAATGCAAAAGAATGACAGCTTATGATCCACTTGTAAAATATTTTATGGCTACTTTTGAAAGAGTTTCAAACCTTTACAATCACTCAACTGAGGTGCATCTGTCTGGTACATGAGCAGTTCTTAATGGCTCTCTAGCACCAGAAAGACATTTTCATATTGGAGTTAATTCAGCAAAAGACCACTAAGATAACCAGGGGACTGAAGTACGTGGTACACAAGGAGAGGCTGAGAGAACTTGGTTATTTGAGCCTGGAGAAGGGGAGGGGGAAGCCTTATTGCTCTCTTCATCTGTTTGACAGGAAAGTACAGAGGGTGACTCTTGCCAGGGGTGCAGAGCTATAGGATGAGAGACAGAGCATGTAAACTGGATCACAGTAAATTTTAGTTACATAGGAAATGTTGTCACTGTGAGGGTGCTCAAACACTGGAACAGATGACCTGAGAAGTCACGGGGTCTTTGTCCTTGGAGAACTGGACAGGATAAAGCCGAGGATAAAGTCCCCAATTGAGCAGGGGCTTGGACCCAAGTCCTTCTGTTTCTGTGACAGAGCAAAGCTGCTGCATTTGGTGCTGGTTTTGTCACAAGAATAAGGCAGCATGTCTTTCATATAAAAGCTTAAATATTTTTAGAGTTTCTGTGAAAATAGGGGGCTCCAGATGCACCAGCTCTGGTCACACTTCCTTGTCCTCTCCCTTCTCTGTACTCATGCAGCATTAACAGAAATTGGACAAATAATACAGGAACAATTGACAGGCTAACACCATAATGCTTTTGCAAAGGGTTTGACCTGGCCAGCAGAGCGTGTTAAAACCCTATTTGTGTGTGACTTTTGGTCCATGGTGAGGAACAGCGGGGTCATCAGTGACAGTGTTTTGAATTCAGCAGAGGAAAGCCCCAATGAGATTTGAGTTTTTAACCACCAATGATAGGAATGTGTGCCTCACACAGAAATTCCCACTTTCAGCTGTTTTATATTACCCCATGAAAATTGCTCAGAAATATAAATATGCACATCCACAGTTCTCTTCCTAAATTTAATCTCGACAATGTTTTTAACTGTTGCTGCAGCAGAGACTTAATTCAAAAAATTAAAGTGAATACAAAGGAAATTAAATTCTACACTCTGATCCCTGTGCTCCTGGTTTTATCCACTCACCAGTCAAAATCAGTTATTTCCTCTACTGCTGTGAGAAGCAAAGCTGGGATACTGATGGTCCTTCCCCACTGACTGCATTATGTTTACAATTCATGCTAGAGGGGAAAAACTTTTGCAAGTCTATACCAATATAGCTTTTGCTTTCTGAAATGAAAGATTAATGGCTCCTACTTTCTTCCTATAAAGCACTCCTTTTAATTCTTCTCTGGTATAAGGATTTTCTTCACCTTTTCTACCACTTGGCACTAGGGAAAGTTTTGTACAGTATCTGTAAGACTTCTGGAGAATCAGCAAATCCTACTAAAGTTTATTTGAAGAAAACTGAGTGGCTCTTGGAAGAATGTTTGATTATGCATAGTGGAGACATTTCTGCTATGGGACAAATGCTGTTTTCTTACATGTTCACTGACTTTGGTGGGCCTGCAAGTGTGCTACTGAATTCCTCAGGAGATGATATTACTGAATATTGCTGTTAGCCATTATTGCTGTATATATAAAAGGCTGGATTCTAACACCTGTACTGTAATTATACTGTGTCCTTATCTATGTAACTTAGGAGGTCAGTATGGGGTAGAAACAGGAGGAGGAGGAAAGGGTCATCATTTCGGAGTAAAGCAGGTATTTAGAAGATGGCAGTAGTATTACAAGTGAGAATTTAAGAAATATATCCCTTTGAAGGGGTAGTATCTACATGGCATGCTGCAGGTTTTTGTTTTTAAAACATCTCTCAGAGTACTGGCAGTGGGGGAAAAAGACATGGAACTAATCAGGCAGTCTTGGGGGGGTTGTCTTTCTTCAGTACACTTTCAAAATAGAGATGAAAACATCACTGAGTTCCATAAACCAAACACCCTTCTATGCAATCCCAGTAAATCAGCAGAATTGCATCATGATCTAGTTACCTCTGCAATTTGGACTACATGACATTGAGTTCAAGGTGCTCATATATCAGGGGAATAGATATGTCACCCTTGGAAGATACTGGCATGTCAACTAGTTTGCTTCAGGGTCATAAGTTGACATGGAACACTATTTGGAAGGCCTTCCTTTGGGAAACTCCCTCCTGAGTATGTGAGTTCAAAAGGAAATATTAATAAATGCGTATACTAGAGAGGGCAGGATCTATTCTGCAGTTCTGCGAAATGAGAAATAAAGAGAGATCTATCAATTCCTGTGAAGGAATGTATTGGGAAGAACCCTAATGTTATATGCCATTTATTAGGCATCATATAAATAACCCTTCTTTTAAGCAAACTGTACTGATGTTCCCTGGAACAAATGCCGAGGAGAAGGAATGTGGCTGAAATAAAGAATTTTAAAGTTCTGAAGGTAAAACATATAGAGTAGGATCTACTCAGACAAGATGGTGAGTGGGGTGGACAGAGCTTTTGCTGTGATTTGGGACAGAATTTAGCTTAAAGCAGGATGCAGCGTGGTGTGTGTGGCCATGCTGACACACAAGTGATCCCAATGCCCAGGTTCTCTCTGTTCCTACACCGGGTTGCTCTTGAAAGCAAAGCGGAGGAAGAAAGTAGGTGTGGTTCCACCATCTTTTAACCAGTCTGTTCCTTAGGGTCAACCAAACCAATGGTAGGGACTTCTGCTGTGTGTGACCTTTCCCTGATACATAAACTGGAATTGCAACTTCCTGTGCAAACTTCCATCCCCGTGCACCTTGCAGAACATTTCTGTCCGTGTCAGTGGGCTTTGACCCACCCATACTCTGCATACTGACCTTTTGCACAAGCTGAGCATAAAGAAATTAAAGTAGCCTGTGTATTCAGCTTTTCTGGCCCGTGGCATGGGTCAAGATAAGTTTAATGGCTGCAGCATGCTAAGCTCAGGTTCTCTGAGGGGAGTGCAATGCCAGCAGGGGAAGAATGGTGGAAACCAGAACGCAGCAACTGAAGCACAGTTGGCATATATATTTCAAGAGAAATTAAAGGTGCTCTGGCAACATCTGGAAATCCTAAAATCTCTGAAAAATAAATCTAAGTAAACTCTAGGCTTTAAGCCTCCTCTGCAGTGGCCTGTAGAAGCACAGGGTGTTAAAGATAGCAGGCATTCTCATCGTTCTCATTTTTATCCTGTGTGTATCACATTATACAGCTGTCTGCAGTTAGTGATACGAGCAGAATGTATTAAATATATTTACTTATGAAGCATTTTATGTTAACATGTTCGATCTCATCACTAACTTTTAGCTTTTCCTGTCTTCATACTTGCTAGAAAGTATTTAATACCGAGATTGATAAATATCAGTGCTCTTCTTAAATCCTGATTCACAATATGTTATCTTGATGGTGTAATAACCTAGATTAGGACTTGATATTTACTTGGCTTCTCTTTCCAGTTACACGAGTTTTATAAGATCCTGCCCTCTTTCACCAGCTGCTCAAGTTGTCAGCTTTCTCACCACTGTCCAGTTTCTAGCAAAGTGGTGAAGGTAGGATTTTTTTCTTATTGTATTTGTGACAGTAAGTGATCAGATGGCACAAATGCCTGAATTCCAATCCAGTCCAGAGGCTGAACTTGATTGGTTTCACTGCTCACAGAGTGCATGTTTGTTGGTGATCAGTTTTCTTGTCATACCGCTGAAATATCCAATCTTAGTTGGACTAAGTGTAGAAGTACAGCTAATATAACTTGCAAATTACTATATAATGTAACAGCTCAGCCCTTCTTTCTTAATGGACCTAGTCTTGCCAGGGCTAAATCTTCACTAATGATGTAATCTTTGCTAATGAGGCTTCAAAAATACCTAGCCAAATAGTGCAAGATCTTACATAAATAATAGTGAATAATCTGAGGTAGCTAGCAGTTCATTATGGTGTGGCAGGAGTTGGATGGAGTGCTGACAAATGGGTTGCAAAAATGACAGACAATGTTTCCAGAAAATGTGAAGTGGTAACATTGTTTTCCATTGTGGATTTGACTCAGAAGATTGGAACTTGACTTCTGGCCTTCGTATCCAACACTCGTTGGCAGCATATCACTGTGTAAATAAACCTATTTAGTTCTTTTATTATGGTTAGCTTCCCGGATCATGTCAAAGTACATGAAATACATTTTAAAATTAAATTACCTTTTATCTTGAACATTTTTATTGTTATTATTTCGATATTCTTCAGTCTGACATGTAAAATGTAGAAAAATGCTTTTGATATTGTTATATTTGGGTTAACCAAACCCTTGTACTTTCTGTGGGAAACAATGGGAAAGGTTATCTGTATCATAACACAGCTGAATATTTCTGCTTTGTATGATGCTGTGAGATTAGGTGTTCCTGCATGGCAGACTTGGATCTATCCTGGCTTACAGTTTGAACCCTTGACACCCCCTGCCCCTTGAGAAAAGAATGCTGGAAAAATACAGGAGATGTACAAGTTGTATTTTGGGGGGAAATCAGAACTATGAGAAGTAATTCAGAGATCTTGATGAGAGATGGGCAGAGCAAGTTCACTTGGTAGGCATTTTTTTAGTCTGGATTGTAATACAAACATTGGCAATCTTATAAATTTCTACTATAGAGCGATGTATTAATTACAGGATATGAGATGTTCACACATCACTTGACTACTGAGAGAGAGAAAAGGATGTTGATTATAACAAATCAATGCAGACAGTTAAATAAAGAGGATAGCAAGGAATATAATGCTCACAAAGTCTTTGTTGGGATAGATGCTGCCCCCATGCTCCCTTCAAGGCTTAAGAGAGGATGCCTTTTGTTCCTGTATGGGAAATCTCTGACTTATATTTAAAGATTTATGTTATGGCCATCATGTGGGATGAATTTGTTGGTATGACAGACATGCTCTTTGAAAAATCACTGAGCTGTTACCCAAGAAGTTACTCATGTGTGTTGTGAGCTGTCCCATTGTTCCACAATGGAATCAGAAAGCTCTGGATCTGTTAAAATGGAGAATCTGTTCACCAGAGTGGGAAGTGATTACATTTACCATAATCTCATCTTCCTGTGTGAGCTATATAAAAACATTCCCTCCATCCCCTGTGATTAATTTGCAGATGTGCAGTATATTTTACGTCTCTATTAATGAAATTATTTCAGATCTTACTGTGGATGAAATTAGATTGTGGTCACTGGAAAGGAGACTACATTCAGGTTATATGAAGTCCAAAACCTTATTATTTAATCATTTGTAAGTTCTTCAATTGTGTTTTTAAAGGTATTACTTTCCCATTTAAGTTATACTCTAGGCAAGAGGTGCAGATGCTCTCACTGCTCTCTGTTCCTCAAGAGATGAACCTAATGCAGATTTGCATCACCTTGAACAGACGTCTTCTCTCTATTCTAATAGAGACCAGGCACTCTCTCTATTCTGTCCTGTAGCATGTCTTGCTTCAGTTTAGAAAGTCCCTTCTGACTGTAGATTCTTATGCACAAGTCTCCAAACTGGAACTTGCCATATTAAGGTTAATCAGGTAAAGTGAATACCTGGATGTTGTTGATGATTTTCAATTCCTGCTGTGATATCCAGATATGTGTCAATTGTCCTTTCTATTTCTTCACAAGTTCTTGTGTTTCCCTTTTATTTAGTCATGCTCTTGAGTAAAATGCTGAGGAAAAGAGAAGAAAAATATGATAGATTATGCAGTAACTGAGCGAGTTAATTCATAGCCACTAAAATGTATGGCTTTAAATTATATTATTCCCTTTCTTATACTTTACTTCATTCCTGTAGAGAATTAAGGGTATGTGCACAGTTAATCAATTAAATTACAGGTAGCAATCTCTTTTCAGCTGAGAAATTCAAAGGCTTGAGCAATTAGTCTGCCTGTTGGGCTCAAATCACTAAAGCTATGGAGACTCTTAACACAGGCTTTGTTAGAAATTCTCCAGAAAATGGAAATGGTTTGGAGCAGTCACCTAGCCCATGTTTCACTAAAGGAATATACTACAATACAATTTTTCCTGAGCACTGTCAACAAGTACCAGGGGAGTTCCTTGAAGATCTGATGCCTGACAAATTGCACCTGTGTTGATGGAGGACAAACAGGGTCAATGCCCAAAACTACTGAGGAAAATTGTAAAATAGCTTTAACACTTTCAGCCCTCCTCTACCAACTATTGAAACCTATGGGAGATTTTTCATGAATTATAGCTCAGAATGCTGGCAGATACGTACAAAAGACTTACGGCAATAGTTTCCACTCCCTCCATGAAACTGTAAATAGGATGCAGAGTATCCACGCAGCTTTTTCTCTACCAATGCACTACCATCAGAGGGACAAAACTATTAATTTTAAATGCATTGTATGAATTATCCTGGGAGATCCAGCTGGCTGTAGCTCAGGTCTTCATGTTCAGTCCCCAAATCTTTCTGCTTGTCTGGTGTGTAGACAGTAAAGAGCTGTGCTCCCACAGCACAAAGAGGGTGCAAACCTTTCCTGCCATTCACATAATTCTAATAGCATGGGAATTTGGGGGCCTTTTATAAGTTTTATAAGCTTTTAAAAGTTGCATACATTCTTCATGTATGTAACTCTGTTTATACAGAAGCATGAGGCATATGAAGGTCTGCTTCTTAAAAGATGAAACTCGGGCTAAGACTTTCAGGAAATGGCCAAGGCCTCACAGTTTCTTCATGAGGCCAGAAACACACCAGAAGAAATACCCTAATCTTTTCCCAAACCAGAGAGAGATCTTCCTGCTAAAACGGGTCTCTCTTAAGGAAGGTCTTTCATACACCAAGCATGAAAATTCCTCCTTCCAGCCAGCCCAGGAATACAACGAAGGCAGCAGATATTCTTCTGTGACTCTGGATAGAAAGTAACAAAGAGGAAATGGTAGAACCCAGAGGAAACAGAAGCCTTATCTTAGTAAAAACCAGTGGAGAAGACCCAGTAAGGTTTCTCTGTAAGTGATGTTATGTGGCTGATGTGGGCATCTCATGAAAAATGGAGAGTGTGTAAGTGAATCTGTGTGTAAGCCGGTGGTGATGCCAGGGGATTCTTCTGTTTGAACTTGTAGCTGTCAAATGTGAAATGTTTTCCAAAACCACGCTGAGGATTGATTCTTAGCACTATAATTCAGGACTTCTCAACAAATGTAGTAGGTCAGGAAGAAAAAAAAGAGCTGTATTTCTAAGCTTCTATTTCTGTGCTTCATAGTAAATGACCATGTATGAGCATAGTAAATGTTCATATATATGAACATTCTGATACCTCTCTCTGCTGGCGCCTCTCTTGCTAAAATTGGGATTTTCTTCCCAGACAGTGACTTTGAGAACATGCTCCCTTTCTGAGATCACATGCTTCTGTTCTGCATATTGCACCACGCAAACAAACCACGGTCCTTCTTAGATCCATTCACAGCCCCTCTGTTAATGTCTGTCAACCCTCAGTGGTACTGAATGGTTAAATCCTTTTTCCAATAACCTTAACACAGTAGGATCGATGCCTTTTCAGTTACTCAATTCAAATGTTTATGTTTTTCTTATGCCCCTCCTCACACTTCAAATGAGGGGTTTGCAAACCTGCAAAACTGTTGTTTTCATTCAAACCTTTTGTCCCTCTTTTTTTTTTTTTTTTTTGTTTTTGTCATGCCTACAAAACAAAAGATAAATATCAGGATGCCACATACTGTACTACTTCCTACATTGCTTGCTTTTTTGGTCCTGCCACTTTCTTTTGTCTGTATTCTCTTTTCACTCTCCCACCTCATACAAAAGTATATGTAGGACATGAAGTGTCCTCCTAACTTTATATTCATTGAACAACTGGCACACTGAAGCCCTGGCATGTGATTAGGATCCATAGGCATGGTGCATTTAATAAACAAAGCATTACCTATGTAATTTAGGCTGGTGCAAAATTGGAATTGATACTGCTAAGGCTACGTAAAGGGATCTATGATCAAAGACATCTGAAAATCCAATTGCATATTTTTATAATACATTTTAGTGTTTTGTAATTTGAAGAAGTGTCCAGTTACAGGCTGTATAGTAGAAAGAACTAAATTCAGTCTTCCATCACAAAAGCTGAGGGCTGTGTGGGCTTAGTATGTACATCTTATCAGGGGGCTTGCTTGTAGGTAACTTCTGTGACATCAGGATAGGTGTCCATCAGTATTCTAATGTCCTGGTTGTTCAGAAGGATTATTCCATGAGTTACAGTCATGAAGTGTTGGATTTTTCATAGTCCTTTTGTAGGTACTGCAAGGAGTGCAAATCAAACATATCAGTCTTTTTTTTTTTTATGCACACATGAAGACAAAAAGTGCAATTGGGAAGTGCAGTGGCTATTCCAACTTCCCCCAGGCCACACAGAATCTGCTGATGGAAATAGAGACATAGCATTTCAGGCCCTATTTTGCTTTTTGTGTTAATTGTCTGAATTTGGGGTATCCTAGAATATGGGAGATTGGTAATGTTTTATTAAATATGTGCAAAAGGAGACATATCAGAGCATTCCCAGGTTATGCTTGTCTAGATGAAACTTGGTAGACTGCTAAAATAGTGTAATGCATACATTACTCATAGTTTATGTTGTAGATAACATAATCCTTTTGATGTAGGAAATAACATCTGTCAGATCTCCAAAACAGCAAATGATATTTTTTTTTAGATTAGCCTTGTAACTTGTCAGTATGAGTAATATGTATTACAGCACTTGGTCTAAGCTAGTCTCTGCTGGTGAACCAAAAAAACCCCCTCATACAGCAACTAACTTGAAAGGCAGAGAAACCAGAATTTCTTTGCCTACTGGCTGAAATTAGTTAGTTGTTTAGTGTTTTAACTGTGTTAAGTCAGATCACATCTTTACATCTTGATGTCACTGAAACTGCAGTTCAAAACTCAAGGTAAAAACATGAAAAACTGGGAATGGCTTAGAAAAGGGTCTCACTCAGACCAAGAATTGGTTGCCTTTTCCTCCACCAGCACAAGAGATGCAATTGATAACCTCCCTGCTTAATTTGTATTGATAATGTGTAGAGATTAATCTCCTTCCTAGGATACAGTCCTGTCACCAGCCTCTTTGGGGTGAGTGGTTTTTGGGGACAGTATTTTCAATATGGTTATGGGCTTGACAGATCCAAGCTTAGGCTGCTGGGACCATGTATTTAGTGGTACTGACATAAACAGGTACCTCCCCACCACCCTGTTCCTACTTGTGTTGGTTTTAGTTTACGCTGTATAAAATCATGGTGAAAGAGGTTTTGCATAGTAAGAAGGGTTTTGTTACAGTTTCATTAAGCACCACGTTATAACAAAGTTACAGAACTAGACAGCTACAAAGATAAATGAAATTTAAAATAGTTTGTGAGGATTTATGATAAGCATGTACACAGTTCAGAAGGCCTCTGGCACTAATAAGCCCCAGTGTCTATCCTCTAACTAGATTAAATTCATTTCCATTAGAATTCAGCAGATGCAGCAGCCAGGGGTTGTTTTTCATTCCCAGGGGGTACCTTTTCCTTGATGGAAACTCCAGATACCCTTCTGCTTTTCAATGTCTAATTGGTAGACAGCAATCAGGAAGGTGACAATAAAACTAAGAGCTTATGGTAAACACCAGTTAAAAAAGGGGGAAAAAGGTGAAGAGTGGACATGGCTTAAAGGAGTTTCTTAATGGACTTCACAACTAAAAAGAAAAAGGAAGATTTGCAACTGTGAAAAACACCATGCCCAATTCAAAAATCTGAACAATTATATTATGAAATAAAACAATTGAAGAGAGAGCAGCCATTGTAAAAGGATACTAAATTGTCAAAATGAAATTGGAAAGGAGGAGAGGTGGCAGATTTAGTAACTGGAATCAAGAAGTTCATTCCTGTTTTCCAGGAATGTGCTAAAATTTATCTCTGCCTCCAGAAAAACCCTCCACAACAAAACCCCAAAACTTTGGATGCAGCCCTGTAGGAACTGTACAGTCAACAATGAGGAGAAATTTGATAGGGTAAAATAGTTGGATTTTCTGAATGAACTCTAATTCCTTGCTAAAAGCAGTTTTACAGCTGCTTTGATGTGCAGCTGGAGAAGATTCTGCTTTGCTTAGTTACCAGGATAGGTCACATTCCAGACCTTCCCATTGTAATACTCTTCTAAGGACCATTTATTGGAAGCTCATGGATGAAATTTATTGATTGTGAAACTTATTGTCTATGATGTGATGACTAAAGGGACATGTTTGTTGAAACTATTGGAGTCACTTTGTTTGAGATATGTCCCCGAGTAGTGTAGTTTAGAATACATACAGAGAGGGTTGATTTTATTGCCGTGGCAGTAGATTTCCCTGCCACCCATCCAAACTTTCTGAATGTGTAGGATGGCCAACAGCAAGAATAGCTCTGCAGCAAGAAATTCCCATGTCCTGGAGCTTAAGCTCTTCTAAACAAACCAGGGATTTTTGCATTAGCATTATTTTCAGTATTTTTAAGGAAGCATATGTTACAAAAATATATTAAGAAACAGGAAGATTGAGACTGTGCAGATCTCTGCTTGATACAATACAGCTTCAGTGGCATATTATTCAAAACAAGAAGATGGTGTTATTGCAGGTTTCCCTGGTACTGTATATAAGGCCAAGCAGGCAGACAGGGCTGTAGTATTTTATCATGTCTTAAAGTGCCTCCCTGGGGTGTGCCTGTTGGAATCCAATCCTGTCTGCAGGATCCCTGTGGTAACAAATGCGCTGTGCAGTGCTTCTCCTTATCCCCGCTGGGCCAGCCGGGACAGAATTTGCTCCATAATTATGAAAAAGGATGTGTGTTTCACTGTGCAGATGTTCAAATGATGTACTTGCTTTCTTCCATTTAGAGAGAAATAAACTTTTTAGCAGTATCACAGTGAACACAGGCACAGCTTGCAAAGGATTTCTGTTTAATATCTTATTGAATGTTGTTACCATGTCACCCAAAAATACTTTGGAAGATGATATCTTTATGCAGCTGACAAGCTATAAATTTTCTCTCAGGCAGCTCTGCAAATGTGTGATCTTCCCAAGAGCTTTTCATTTTAAGCAAATGTGCAAAATAATCAAAAGAAGTATGGATTTATTTATAACTACCTAAGAGATTTTACATCCAGTTTTGGGCTTACTTTGGTGTAAATGCCTAATCTTTAATGAATCAAGTCTAATAATTTTACAAAAGCCTTTCACCTTGGCCAGGGAGCTGTCCTCTCCACACAACTGAGAGAAAAAAAACCCATCCCCAAAACCCAAAACAACAAGCAATAACAGGAATTAAAAACCCAACATTTTCAGCAGGGAGAACTACGGTGACATTATTGATGGTTAGTGTCACCATTCTAATTAGGATGGTGAACCTTTTCTTGTCATATTACATTTTTTTAATCGTGCTGTTGCAAACTAGACTGTTTTAATTATTTTTTCCCTTTGTCTTACAACACTGTTAAAACAGTCTTGTTGAATAAAAAGAAGCCTGTGCCTCAAAAGCTTTCCTGTGCAGCACCAGCAATCTATGGGGAGGCTGGAACCAGAGGTGCCACAATGGTAAATGATATGACAGTAGGAAGGACAAAAGACGTGTGCAGTATGAATTAGGCATTCATATCAAAGAACATTATAATGCCTCGAGCTTCCTCTGTACTCAGGTGTGAAAAACAGAATGTTATCTCTTGTAATTTTCCCCCTTCTCTGGTAAATCAGAAGTGTCAGGGATAATGCATGTAATCAGATTTCTTTGAGGCTGACAGCTTCTTCAGTGCTTCACCCACTCTGATTTTATAATCCTCATTACACTCTGTGGTGTCTGCTTGGACTATCTCCCAGTAAAATTAACAGGAATGTTGAATGGCAAAAGATACCTGACAATAAATATCCTTATTTTGCACTGTTCCCAAAACACCTAATGTAAGGTGTTATATTTATCCAGTACATGATTTGCTGATATATTTCTGGTGACAAGTCTTTGACATTGATAATGCTTTTAAAACCTATTTTAAACAGAAATAGGAATGGGAATAAAGCTGACCCTGTACTGTATGATCTTGCTGCATTTGTATCTTGGTGACCATGAGAACTTTGCTGAAAAATTACTAACAACAGGAAAATTCAAAACTCTCCAATCACCCTTCAATGAAAGCTGAATGCAAACCTTTCTTCTTTGTCCAGGCTTCCCCATGGTAGTGCTCCCATTCTTACTGATTCATGCAGAAAATGAAAACCAGGAGACTTTTTGTCCCTGTTTGTATGGACAGAGGAAGAAAAGAGGAGAAAGAGTGGAAGCATGACCATTTTCTTTGGAGGTGTTCTCAAAATGCTCCTTTTCTGGCAAACGTTTGTGCCTGTGCTCAGTCACGGGCCTGAGTACAGTCAATAAGTAAAGGCTGAACAGGAGAACAATGAAACATTTCTGTGTACTGAGGGAGCTAGAACCAGTAGGAGCTGGTAGACGTGGCAGGATCTGAGCAAGGTGTTAATCATGTGCCTTGGGAGATTGGTTGCAAGTGCAGAAATGGGGATTAGTGCATGTTTTCTCATCAGAAAACTTGAAGAGAAGCCATCGGCCTCTGCAGAGGTATTCCACAAAAGCAAAAATGGGATTTGTAAGCAAGGAAAGCGATGCCACTTTCTTTTTCTCTCCAATATGTTCATGGCATATTTCATAAATAGGCTTATGACAAAGACATACCTAAATCCTATACAGGTCTCTCATTTTAGGAAGGCTCAAAATGTTGGCTCTTTGCCTGAACAATGAGTAACAGTATAATGAAACAACCTGTAAGAATTTAGAGAAAATCTACCTTTAATGTGCTTGGTATGGGACTATACCTCAGCAAACTAACTTACTTGTGCCAGCTACAGGTGTTTCCACACACTGTTTGCTGTTTGTTTCTGTAATAAACTAAAGATGTGTTGAGTCTGGTACAGAACTTTTTATAAAATGTTTAGGCTTTAGCTGGCACCTGATTATTTGTATATAGAGATCATCTGTCAAACTAATTCACATCTGGTAATAGTCCCAGACTTAAAAAAAAAAACAACAAAAAAAAATCCACCAAAAAAACAACCTGTTTAATGGATGACTTATTACTTTCTATTGTTTCTAATTACGTATGACTGGGACAGTATTGTTGTTCTTCATGGCATGGTGCAAGACTAATTTCTTCCACCCAGCCATAACCTCCCAAGAAGCTTACCAAAAGAAAATCCTCAAAAAACCCTTGTTCAACCTTACAGACATGAGCATTTCAAAACTGGAAAAGTTATTATATATGTTTCACAGTATTTTAAAATCGGTTTTCCATCCCATAGTTGGCTTAACGAATTGACATGTAGTTATGAACCCATTTCTACATAGTACCACGTGCTACGTGACCACAGAATTTCTCCAACGCTGTATAATGCTATGTAATTACACATCTCATTTTTCACTCAGAAGAATTTAAATGAAGACTGCATATTTACATAGTAAGACCTGGATGATTCAGGAGATTTTAATTGGTTTTCAAGGCTTTTAAATTTAGTTATCTGGAATCTAAAATAGGTCAGGGCTGATTTGAATTTTATTTTGTCTAATGACTGGTTATAGATTTTTGCAAAGTAACTTGATGGTCCTAAGCCTCTCCTTGGATTCATACTGATCCTCAGGACAACAATACTGGGGCTGGCTCTTTCTGTGGCTAAGAGTGTACTCCTGCTGCCTTGAAAAACAGAGCTTGTTTTAAAACAGAATTTACTTTAATTATGTCACCCATACTGGCACACAGTCACTTGCTTCCCACCTAAAACTGCAAAGTAATAATTGCCTAGAAATAAGCTGACCACAAATATTTCAGTGGAGCTCAATGACCTCAGCTGGTACATCAGGACCATCAAACCCAACCAGTCTAGCATAACATGAGCTTCAAAATGAAACATTTATTATTTAAAATACTAAGATTTCGCTTCTATTTGCCTCATGAAACTTTAGCTCTTACTTGTGAAAGTTTTGCTTGTTCGCTTATGTTAGTGGAAACCAAATTCGAGGGAATTGCTTGAATACTGCAGATGTTAGAGGCAAACTTGCAGGAAAAAATCCCCAGGACTTTTGTCATGTGCAGTATTTATCAATAAAATTAATGGTGACAACAATCCTGTGCATGCACAAGGCTGTGCACGTCAAGAGAGGGATATCACACGTGTTTCAGAGAAGTTCATTACCTTCTTACCAACTAGGTTTAGTCCAACAGTTTATACCAGACGGTATTCAATGTATCCAAAATTGCTTTTTTGTGGAGTTCTTGGTAGCTCAGAATTTTATTACTAAGCAAAATGTGCAGTTCAAGCACACATATGAAACAGCTATCAATGCTTCTCTAAAAAAATAAGTTTCTTTTTTAATGAACTGCTTTAAGTAGTCATGCTATTCTTTCATTTTCTTGCTGTCAGAAGGTCCCTAAATAAACTGTTTGGGAATGCTGATGTTTTGCAGCCACGGCAGTGAATGATATAAATTAAAAACCCCAAACTCATCCCACTGCAGAATGAAGAGATCAGTAGAGATCTTAGATGTCCTTCTGTAATATGTGTAATCACTAATTTTTAATTAGTGTACTGTTACCCTGGGTACTTCAATTAGGCAAGTCTCAAAAATAAGTGTGTTTTGTTGGACACTGTGTACTCAGTTTTCTTAATGGCTCGATGTTCTCATTTTGATATATAATAAAAATGTAGTTAGAATAGGACACTGGGTAAAAATGAATTCATTACTTTTAGAGACTTTGAAAAGCTGTAAGTAGAAAAATCACTTAAGCATGTGTATTTTTCCTTGCTTCAGTGTTACAGACAAGCTTAGAAATGAGTTTATGTTTGGGTGCTTTGCTTAGGGCGTAGGCATTTAGCTCCCAGGACTGAGTGTTACTCTGACTGATCAGAAGCAGTGTTTCTGCCCAAGAAATCAAATCCAGACACAAAATTTGAGTAGCCAATTTATCCACTGATAATCATGTTTCATCTCAAGAGAATGCTGCTATGTGTTGCTCGTACTTTCTTCATTCATGAAACAGAAATGGGGTTTACAGAAACATAAAATAATCACCAATGACTTTTCACATAAAAATTCATGTATACTGTAATAATGTAGGAACTTAGTAAAATGCTACAGTAACTCATATAAGTAGTGTGAACCAGTTTATCCTTTTTCCTAAATGAATGTGAAATAAGAGGGCTTTTAAGAATGAGGATACTGTCTAAAATTTAAAGGAAAAAAATAGTATTTTATTACATAAAAAGAAACTGAAGACTTACAGACGTTATTGTCAAGTAAGGAAACACTAATGCCATCAAACTAAAGGCCTACATACCCATATGACTTCAAGGACAGGAAGTATCACACACTTCCACACTGACAGTAGGTACTTTTTCTAGTAAACAGTGCATACAAAAGTAATGTTAATGAATAACTAATTAGTAAAACTTGATGTTAAAATGACTGACTTCAGTTTGAAATTATTATATGAACAGATACTGCTAATTTAATGGCTTCCCATAGAGTGTGCCTTTATTACCCAGCATTTAAAAGGGCCTCAGATGGAGTGCTGTGCCCAGTTGCCAGAACTATAGCCAAAAACAATGAAAGAAGCAGTTAAAGAGTATACAGAGAGCAAAATCAAGAATGATCAGAGGCCTTGCAGTGTTGATCTATAGATGGAAAGGAATTGATGTAACGTACTGAAGAGGAAAATATTCAAAAACAGGAGAGTGAAAAAATAATGTTTCAGTGTTCACAGAAGCGTTTCAAGAATGAGCTGGAATTATAATGGGAGCTTTAGATTAAATATCAGGTGGAGAACCAATGTAATGGTAAGGACAAGCAAACGTCAGAAGAGGTTTAAACATTTCTGCTGTCGGAGGACTTTTATGAGCTGTTTAAACAAACATCTGGTAGGAACAACAAAGGCATAGCTGATCCTACCTTGCAGCAGGAGCATGGAGTAGATGATGCATCTTTGAGCCCTTTTAGCCTTCATTTCCTACAGTGATGAGGCCTGTGCCACCTTGCCATGGGGTCTGTTCCAGCCAGCCCTCACTACTAACTCTTCACCCTGTGGGCTAGTGACACCCCAGTTGGAGGGAGGAACGAGTCTCAAAGACTCTGAAGTTCCTGTAACTTCCTTGCAAAATGAATACTGATGAATAGTGGAGGAAAACTGAGCTAAGTGGTGGTGCTGATGGTGACTCTGATGTGCTGGAAGAGCTGGAAGGTGTGAGCTGGGTGAGGGAGCAGTGGTACAAGCACAGCAGCTGCGTGAGTGAGCTGTGCTGCCACTGGGGTTAAGGCAGGTGGGCAAGCAGGAGGCATTGCAGGGGGGTAGCAGGACCATGGGAATGAATTGGGAGGTTCCTGTGGCAAGGTCAGAGAAAAAAGCCCATTAGAAACTAGGCTTAATTACTTTCACTGCTCAAGAAACTAGTTTCACTCAGGGAAAAGCAAGTGTTTGTTTTTACTCTGTTGTTTAATACTGACCAAGCAGCAATGCATCGATCCGATACAGGACTGTGAGACTGCCAACTTGGCTTTTTTTAGCAAAAGTGTGTGTTACCAGGATCAAAGTGTTAACCACAGAGATACTTTGTACAAAACCACACAGATTACCGGAAGTGATAAGCATTGTGGTTCTCATCTCTAAAAATACCAACTGCTACAATTTGAGCTGCTTTTTTCCTTTTTCTCTATAGGATAATACCTTTTTTTGAAGTTTCCACTGCTGAATAGACCTCCACATGTTTAAAAATACATCAAATGATTAGCCCTACTCTGTACTAAAATCGAAGGTAAGGAAAAAACATATTATTGGAAATATGTTGCTTCAGGATTGGGTCCTTTCTGTCCAGGACAAAAATAATACTTTATCATATCTCTTTTAAGTATTCAATAAGTCAGCCCAACTATGAGTTGGCAGTCATTGCCATATGTATCACTCCTCATGAATACTTAAAGCAAAAGGCTTAATAACAACTGCATAGCTACAAGGTGTGCAGGGAGAAATTATGTGTGAAGAAGTTAAACTCCTGTAGCTGGTCATTCTTTGACAATAAATAATTGTTATTATCTATACTTGGGAGGATTCTTAAAGAGTGCATTTGGTACATATTGCACTGCATCACTACAGATTCTGAGAATCTGCCTTAAAATTAATCACAAAGTTCTCTGAATAGGAGCAGACTTGGCAGATTCAACATAGGAATGTTATACAAAAAGAAGTGCTTTACTGGTCATCAAAAGGAACGAGAAGGATATTGAGAACCATCTGGATAATCAATTAAACTGGCCAAGAAAATGCTTCAGTCATTCACAAAATGGAAATAAGATAGCAAATACATATTTTTTAAATATTTTACTGAAAATAAAATAAACAGTGTCTCTCCTCTGGCAAACCTCTGAATAGCTTCAGTAGATGAGCATGGTCCTAATCCAACAAAGCATGTGTAAGCACAATGGTAATTACATTTATTTCATCCAGTTTATGTGCTGAAGTTACATTTGTATTTAGGGCATTGCTGGATGGGGACCTAACCTGAATTATGCAAAATCTTTGAACAGGGACTGGAGGAGGGGTTTGTTTTTAGCAGTCCATTAAAACCACCAGAATGCCCCCGTGCTGGACGTTCCCGGCCTCTCTGCGAGAGGCCACTTTGCGGGCTCTTTCATTTTTTAAAACACAATTCCGAGCCCTTGTGACAGCCCCCGCGTGGCCCCGGCGGCGCGGAGCCTGCGGATGCCGCGGTGCCCGATCCTCGCTGCCAGCGCAGGGGCGCTCCCGCCGCCCGGGCACGGAGGGGCCGCCACGACCGCGGGGCCGCGGCAGCGCCCCGGGCTCGCCGGCTGAGAGGGGCCCGTGCGGGGCTGCGGCGGCTCAGGTGAGAGGCGGCTCTGCCGCGGCCGGGCCACGGGAGCGACCCCGCGGGAGGCGCGGAAGGGAAGCGCGGCCTTTGTTCCCGGCCGGGCGCGGGGCAGAGCGCGGCCCGCGGGTGCGCGT
>QWTY01045902.1:0-13094 GCA_008033365.1 Pseudorectes ferrugineus
GTTGCCCCTGTGTGTGGTGACACACGTTCTGTGTTTTCACTATCTAGGTGCAAATAATAGACTTCTGAATTACAGTCAATGGAGAGAATGAACACTTCTAAAGTGTGATTTTTTTCATTTTAAAGAGATATTAGAACAAACTATAATACACTATCTGCAAGTGTCCCTTTTTTTCTCCATTGTCTTCGTAGGAAGTCTAGGCTGATTAGCTGAGATTTGGATGTCTGGACCCTCTATTGTCTATTTAAATTAATTTTAGTTATTGCATTTGTAAAGCTTTCCAGTTCCCTCTTTCACAAATCCCCACTTTACAAGGTGTTCTAAAAAAAATCATGTTGCATTCCTAAAGATATTTCACTTGCCCTTTAATTTGTTTCTGAATCTGCATACCACACATGTGCCAGAATACTACAGTGCCAAATGTGTAGGTTCCAGAAGGTCATGCTTGGTCCTCCAGGCCCAAAAAAGGAACAGAGGAGCTTGTGTTCTCTCTGCTTAGGGATAACTCCCTCTGGTGCAGCCTAGTGAGAGCCACATGAATAGCACTTGGTCCCAGGTTGTCTTATGGTGCATTTACAGGGCTTTTAAACTTATGTGCTCCCTTTCTCCTTTGGATTTAGTAGCAAAGGTGTCAATCGCAGTAATAGAGACATTTGTGTGTACATATAGACATACAAGATATTTACCTTGGGACTACTTTAATTTAGATCAAGTCCTGACTAATTTGGGTGGGTTCTGACTTCAGAGAATGTTGTTCAGTCCTTGTCTGTGGAAAAAACATCCACAGGGACTGTCTTACCATTTTTTACCTACTACTACCTTGCTCCTTGTAGTCTGATTTTGAGCTGATAACTGAAAGGAATAAATGTCTTCTTAATGATACAATCATTTTCCTATTAAAAAATTTTGTTTTCTTGTGTCTAGGAGAAATTATTCCTAGGCCTATGATATTTATCTCTAAACAGAAAGACTAGATGATTTTTAAGGTCCATTCCAACCCCTTAATGATCTATTATTCTATGATATGCTTTGATCATTCAGAGTCCAAGACACACATATTCCTATGGCAGGTCACACTTTTATACTCCTAATGAAGTTTTACGCAATATTCTGCTCTCTTTAGCTCATCTGGAGACATTTGTGCAAAATTCTAAACACTTGGTGTTTAGAAATGAATCATAGCTCCAAATGTTCTCACCAACTCAGAATTTTCAAAATATTTGTTCTAGACACAGAGTTGAGAGCAATATTAGGCAGAATTTTGATAGTAGATGTCTCTACATCATCCTAGAAGAGCATTACAATGATTACTTTATTTCCTCTGTGTCAACGCATGCCTATTACAAGATCTGATTTTCTTCATTAGATGAATTGAATAGCTGAGTGTATGAATCACAGTCTGAATGTCATAGAATTTAAAAACAGTCAACAGGATCTGATATAACATAGTCCAAAAATTATTGTTGCATAATTACTATTAAATTTTGACTCATGCACCAAAAGCAGTGTGCATAATGAAATAATGTTTTCACCTAAAACCATCCCTTCTATGATCAGAATCTGCTATCTGCATATTTAAAGATAATCTTTCTTATACTTCTTATCATGTAAAACCCCACCATTATTCTAAATTTTGTTTTCTTCCCATTTTAACAATTCTAAAACACTTTTGTTTACCAAATTCAGGTGTCCTATTCCTACTCTTCTTTCATAAATAACTGGACACATTCTGTCTTATAGGCAGATTGCATACCTGAAATTTATAAACTGTAACTGAAGATGCCTCATTTAGATTACTGCCTTTTTTTTTTTTGCTTTGTTTTTTTTTTTTTTCCTTAGACCCATACATTTTGTAGCAGAGTACAGAAGTATAAATGGGAAACTCCGTACTCATACATCTTTGTCTTTGGTTTCTATTTCTGACATCCTAATCTCTGGAGTTTAAAAAAATGAAATAGCACATCTAGAAATATGTGTCTGGCTTCAGACACTGTGTTCTCTGATTATCAATTTTCTGTTTTATAAGGCATGTAACGCTCTTGCTTGGAAGGGTGCTCATGTCAGTCTAGGCTGACCTCTTTTTTTTTCATTGGTCAATAACTTGTCAATGGCTTTGCGTGCACCTGCTAAATGAGTTTCCTTTCAGATAATTCTGAAGAGGAATAAAGTTGCCAGATGTCCATTTAACTTAGAAGCTGTCTCTGACTGAGGCCAAAAACAACTAGCAAAACAAAGGGAGGAATTGTCCCTACTGAATACACAAGCAGATGCAGGACAAGCAGAAGAAGAGTTCTTTCCAAAAGGACAACACACAGGTCAGATATGAGAAAACTAGAACAATTAGTGTGATATAACAATTATGGCAGTGCTCTCAGAAATGACAGCTTCTACCTCCTATTCTGTCTGACTACTGTATTAACAGCACTTGCCTAAATTATAGCTTACTGGAGATCAAGATTTCATGCACGTTTTTCTTTACCAGCTGATTGGTGACTAGTGAAGTTAGATTAAACATGACTGTAAATTTGGGTTGTTAGAGATCTTGAACTGCACCAATTTGTGTGGTGCTAAGAAGACAACAATCATGGCAACATACTACAATTTGATCTGATTATTACCTAAATCAGTTAGCATTGCTGTTTCAGTGAGTAAGGCCCACACAGAGGTGTTCTAAGTACCCTCCTTGCTTTAGGTCTGGTCAGTTCTTTTTCCAGAAATTGGACAAGATGTGAATACTTGAGGTACTTTCTAAGACTGTATTTGAGTTGAGAATGAGGAAGTATTGTAAAACATAAAGATCCAGTCTACTCAAGTATCTTACAAGCATTAAGGAACCTAACCTCCAAACTAATAATGGCATATTATTTTTATTTCAAAGAGGTGTATGTTCTCTCCCTCCACTTTCTGATCTTTCATGACTTAAAAGGTCTAAAATCTTAAATTCTCTCTAAGAAAAGATTTTCTAGTTCAGAAATCACACTCTGAATCATTCAGAATCACATTCCCTTCCTTGGCTGTTGGGAGCTGTTGTGAAGTTACATATTTTTCAAGATGCCAGAACATGTTACAAGATTTCTGCATAAATAACCTTTGGGTTATAAGTAAAAACAATTATCAGCTGCAGTGCAAGCTATATGCTTACTTGATAGTGTAGAGCAATGTTCTATAGGTTGCTCTGGTAACCATCCTTCCTCAAGATCCTTTGGTTTTCTTCTTGTTTTACAAAAAACTCCTCAGGTCTCATTTTATACATATTGTAAAAGATGGAGCTATACTCATGAAAACTTTATATCTTCCATAGATGGCAGCTTATTTAACTTTGCAATAATATAACCAGAGGCTTCTTCCTTCCCCAGAGTAGTATGTTACTGGAAGGAACAAAATTACCAGAGCTACTGAGAGTCTTGGCTTTGGTGTGGGAGGGGTGAAATTAATTTAGGCTATTTTCATTGACATAGAAAAATGATTGGAAGATAAAATGAGAAAAACTATGACAGCTATATTTACTTCCCTGTTGTTTTCTTTTCATTTCTGTCCAAATTTTTCAATACAAACAGAAATTAATTTAATGGAGAAAATAAGAACATTTATTTCAAAGTAAGTAGCAGGTATGTTTATTTCTTTTCTATTTATATAAAAGACAGTTTAAATTATTAAACATACTGTGGCATATTAGTAGTTATTTACAATTTTATGTCTTATGTAATGCTGTCACAGACTAGTTAAGAAATAATGAAAAAATAATCAGTTATGCAACTTAAATCTAATCGCTATTAAATTCAAAATTTCTCAGAAGATATTTCTTATTGTTAAAAATTTCTTAAAGGAAAGATTATCTTTTGAAATGAAAACTGATGCGTTTTTCTCGCAGAATTCAGAGATTTGACCAGCTTTGAATTTAATTCTCCAAGTTGAATCAACAAGAACATCAACAACCCACAAAAGCTGTTGAAAAATGAAGCAATTCAAAGAACGTGCAGAACTACTCATCTCTTCCACCTTAATTACATCAGTCTCACCATAATGGAGAAAAGAGTGGGATAGCAGTGGCCATGAATAGAGAGAATTTAGGGGATGAGTTATCTAGCTGTTAAAAGCATGCAGTCTTCATAACTTGCCTAAGGTCTTTCCTCAAGACTTTCCTTAAAAAAGCCTTTGATCTTATCTACTTCCCTCAAAGGCTTAGAAAATGGGGAAACTCAAATAAGAGTAGGCATAGAAATAATAGCACTTAATTAGTACTTGGTGCTGAAAATCTCCAAAGTGCCCTACAAATATAGACTAATCATCACAAGATCATTTTTAAGGAGAGATAAATGTTTATATGCTAATAAAAAAGTTTTAAAAATATTCCCCAATGTTAAATGTCTTGACTCAAGGTTAAAGCAAAACAGCCAAAGAATTTAGAGATAAAAAATTCATAGGTTTTCATCTACATGCCATGTTTAATCTAAGTTCAGGGTCACAAGTAGCTTTTAATTAACACAAAAAGAGAAAATTAATTACATTGTTGATAAATTGTGTTGTCACAAAAATGTGCAATTATAAAATATGAAAACTTCCATATGATAAATTTATAAAAATATTTTTTACTATTATTTATTTAAATTCAGGAAATGTAAGGCTCCAATTGCTGTCTCCTCCCAGGTGAGGTGTACCATCTCTCTAATCACCTTTGTGGTCCTCCCTTGCCCCAACAGGTCCAGGTCCTTCCTGTGGTGAGCGCCCCAGAGCTGGATGCAGCACTGTGGGTGGGCTCTCATCAGAGCTGAGTAGAAGGGCAGAATCCCCTCCCTCACCCTGCTGGCCCTGCTGTTTTGGCTGCAGGCCAGGGTACAAGTGGTTTTCTGGGCTGCAAGGGCACATTGCCAGGTCATGTCCAGACTCTCTTTGACCAGCGCCCCCAAATCCTTCTTGGCAAAGTTGCTCTCAGTCTGTTCATCTCCCAGCCTGTGTTCATATTGGTTCTTGCTTGGTTATTTCTACCCACTGCCCATATTTGCTATCAAAAGAATTTGAATTTTGATGTGAGGCTGCCCTTTTGTTACAGAACTTGTTTCATCCTGACCAGACATGTCCTTAACACTGAGATACTGTCCCACCCATGTGGCATGCTTGCCACAGAAACCAAAGGGAGACAAAATAGACTTTGTACAGTGAGAAAAGGAGCTTCAGCAGACCTTTTTAGAAGCTCTGTTGGTCCACAAGAGGTTCCATGGAGGTAATCTCTTACCTTTTCCTACAACAGAGAAATCTCTGCCTGCTGATCTGCGTTTTAAAGGCTACAAGAGAAAAGAGGAAAAAAAAAAGATTTAAAGGAGTTAGGATATGTCTACATGGAAGGGGAATCTTAGACTTTGTCTTTGTTTGTCAACTCCACAACTGAAGACTCAGAGAGGTGACAACTGTGCATTTTATACCTACAGGATATCTCATCTATGAAGGGTGATTATTACTGCTTTTTGTAAGCTTTTGAGCTACTAAAGTCTTTCTCTGAAGTGAAAGAGAAATAATCACCACCCTTCACTGAAGAGATTTTATTTGTTCTGCAAGAAGTCGTGTCTTCATAAAAGCCCACATTTGAAGACTGAATTAGTAAGCACATCAGCTTCAGTCAGTCAGTTTTTATTTCTGCTTTCTAGCCTTAAGGAGGAATGCTAGTCCTTAACTCTCCCATGGAAGGAGGCCAAGTTCTCTGACAGAAGGAGAACATCAGGAATGTACATGTCACAGGGAATAGCAACCCACAAGCTCTGTGGAGCTCAAACTTTTCCATTAGCTGAAAGTATGTCATATATTGAATGCTTCTTCAGATAAAAAATAGTAATGATTTTTTGTGAATTTTTCAAAATACATTGGCCCTTCCCCCATATCTTGAAGACACAAGTTTCCATTTAAAATTTGCATATTAAAGTTAAATGATTCCACTGGTGCTTCTGAAAATTGGGGTTTTTTTTAAACACATTTAATTTTCAAGACTATGTGTTCTGTTTGCTGGCTGACCTGGGAAAAACCAGTTCACAGCTATAACATCTTGACACCCACTCAAGTACACACTAATTTTCTGTGCTAAGGAGTGTTTTGTGCATTGTTAAAGGTGCCTGGATTGTCTCAGCATGTGGAGTTCTGCACGATATTATTTTGTACTTCTGAAGTACTACTGGCACTGAGTGCTGTATTAATACATTAACACACTGAGTATCATGTTGTCCCTGACTCAAAAGAGACTGCACTTAAATGTTTCTAATTTGAAAATGGATGTGAGCTGTAAAATTCAGAGTAGGCTTTCAAGACTCCAATCCCTCAAAGAGGAACTGTAACACTATGCCTCACAGAATGCAAGTAGCATTTGCTTTGAGTATTTTACTCTTTATACATGAAATAGAATTGTATTAACTTCACTGAATTTAGAGTCTATCTTCCCCAACACTTATTTCTAGTGTATTCACTCTGTAAGTCTTATCTGGATGATTTCACATTTCTATTCTCATTCTAGTTAGCCACTTGCTGTTTAAAACATTTAACAGCTCTGAATGCACTTAGGAGTATGGAGCTATGCTTTCAGGATTTTAAGCTTTTGCCATGCTGCCCACTGCAAATGTAGACACAGATTCATGAGCTTTGTAATGTGGGCCTTCTTATAAGTGAGGTTTATGGATTTGTCCTGAAATCTGCATATTGCAAAACATCATCAAATTGAAAAAATTTCCATTTTTAATCATTAGAAAATTGTAACAAGCTATGATACTAATGGTAAAACCTCCCCCTCTTTGGCACTTAGAAATCAGTGAGATGTATTGGATATATTCACAGGCAACTTCACTGCTATGGAGCTGCTCCTGAAAGCTGCCCACTTGAAGAACCCGAGGTTGGATTTCCTTAACACTGCAGGCCCTGCTGTAAGCTCCAGAAACCCCCAGCGGTTTCCTGCTGCGCATAACGATGTGTGCTTGGTCCCACCAGCTACCCCAAAGTCTGTGAAACTCCTAAGAAAATCCCTGCCACCCATCTCTAATTCTGAGGTCATTTGCCCATATCCCATAAAAACCACATGAAGCTCCAGATGAAAGGCCCTTGAATGGCCACCCACCTTCTGCAAAATGACCCTATTGTAATGGGATGAAGGGAAACGACTCATAGCTCAAGAACTTGAGGGAGAATCAAAGATGGAAGACAGAACAGAAGGAGAGACAAGTTACATAAAACTTTTCGTATGTCTGTCACCTTTTGCAAGGTAGCACAAAAGGAACTCACTACTTGCAGAAAGACCAAGAGAGATACCGAATTGCAGCTCTCTAAATGCAGTTTGAAAAGCTAATGAGAGAGCAAGCCATATCAATCTATAACACAAATTTGAATCGCTCTGATGTCACTATTACTTAGAAAAAAGAAAGAGTCATAATAAAAAGTAATATGAACCTCTCCACTCCAGCCATATCAAAAATGCCAAAGTATGTTTTCCATAACACCGCACCATATATACTCTATACGCCATGCTGCGGTGTGGTGGGCTGACCTTGGCTGGCCACCAGGTGCTCACCAAGCCACTCTCTCTCTCCCCCTCATCAGCAGGACAGGGGAATGAAATAAGAAGAAAAGCTCATAGGTCAAGATAAGGACAGGGAGATCACTCCCCAGTTACTGTCTCAGGCAAAATACACTCATCTTTAGGGAACTTGGTTTAGTTTTTTGGCAGTTAAAAATAGAGTTGTATAGGAAGAAAAAAAAACCAATCCAAAAATACCTCTCCCAACCTACTTCCTTCTTTCAGGCTCAACCTCATTCCTGACACTTGTACCTCCTACCTCCTAGGTGGCACAGGGGGATGGGGAATGAATTTTGCCTCCCTTACTTCTTCCTGCTCACAGTCTTCCCCTACTCCAGTGTGAGGTCCCTCCCACAGAAGATTCTCCTTCGTTAATTGCTCTGATGTGAGTCCTTCTCATAGGCTGCAGTTATTCAAGCACTGCTCCAGCATGGGTCCTTTCCTCTTGATACACTCCTTCAGGAGTAGGCTGCTCCAGCATGGGTTCCCCACAGGATTACTTCTCCAGTGTGGACTCCTCTTGCATGGGCTGTGGTTCCTGCAGAAGTCTGCTCTGTCATGAGCTCTCCATGGGCTGCACAGCACATCCACCTATTCTGGTGTCTTCCACAGTATGGATATCTGCTCCACTATGGTCTTCTCCACAAGCTTCAGGGAACTCTCTACTCCAGCATCTGGAGCACCCCCTTCACTCCTATTCTTACTCCTCTCAGTTGCTGCACAACATTTTTAACCCTTTCTTAAATAAGTTATCACAGAGACACCACCAGAGTTGCTGATAGGTTCAACTTTGGGCAGCAGCATGTCTGTTTTGTAGCTGGCTGAAACTGACATTGACATGGGGGCAGCTCCCATTCTTTTCTTACACAAGGCGCTTCTGCAGCCTCTCCACTACCAGAACAGTCACGTTGTCATGAGAATCTAATAAAAACCAATAGAAAAAAAAATTCCCAAGTTGATGAGGTGATGGGAAGGATTCTCAGATCTCTAATATGATTGCAAATTGCTTGTTTCCCAGTAGTTGCTTAGCATATTTAGCAATCCTTTATCATCTAGACAGATTAAAATATGGCTAATCCAGCAATTCAGAGTTGTGACATATGTGATAAGAAACACTTGATGTGGGAAGAACATTAAGTGTTGAAAAGGAAAAAAAAGGGAATATATTCATGAAAGAAATTCATCATATTAGTTGCTGTTATGGTTCCACTGCAAGTAGATTATTGATCAGTGTTCAGGTGAAAGACAGCTCTACAAGAATTGCAATTGGCCATAAACCAAATATCTACTCTCTTAAATAAATGGTCTACAGTCTTCAGAACTGAAACTAGAGCTTTATTTTCATTAGATAAATATAAAGCAATAATATATTTTTATTATATAAGTTATTGCATTATGTTTCCACATCTCAAGAGCCTTAAAACTCATGCCGTTCACATAATAATAATGACTAATGTGGAATGACACCTGATATATCTCTGGTTCACTTTTTACCATTTTGCTGCCTCTGTTAGCTAGAAAAATGCACTTTGTGCAAGGGGACTAAATTTATTTGGCTTCTAAAAGAAACTACTATTTAACAGATATGCTAATTATTAAATATTGGTCAACAGGTGCACAGCACCAATGGCACACTGTGCAATTTTCATTGCTAACCACAACGAATACAAATGTGTCTATATTTAGAAATAAGCCACCTTCTGTAATTAATAGCATACTCAATTCAAGTTTATTCAAATGAAATGCACTGAGTTGGAAATATCTTAGCATATGCAATATAAGGTTTACTCACAGAGAGGAACTTCCATGGATCAAGTTATGGCTTTGAAAAAATATCAAGTCAGAACAAAAAGGAGAACATTCAGAGCTCTGTAGTTTTCTTACAGACTTTTTCACTAAGGTGGTGCCACTATAAAGAAGCAAACTCCCTTTCTCAAAACCAGTATCTTTATTTTTCCGTAATTTTTAGTACTGCTGCCTAACATTTGTGACTTTTTAGAAAAGTCACAAAATTGTCAGAGGTTTTCAGTGTTTACCACATCTTAATCCAAAGGACAGAAAAAGAAAATGTTGCAGAAAAGAAGCACAGCATATGAACACAAATGGTGTAGTTGAAATTAAATACACAAATCTTCATTTTAACTCTTTTTTAACAGAATATGACAATCAGATAGGATGAGTCAGGAGCAAAGATAACTTGTTTCTTGGTATGTCAAAGAAAAACTTTATAAATATAACGTACTTCAAGAGCAGGACAAAAAAATAGAACGGCTTTGAAATCACTGTCTTTGGAGTTGCTTATGGGAAGACAAGACACCTCATCAGAGAAATCAATTCCCCAGCTATTCAGGATTTACTAAAAAAGCATCCCACTATAAATGATTTTTACCTGAATTTTCTGTGACTCTAGAAAAATCTCAGAAGTTAAATTGTATGCTGAAAGATAGGAGCTATACACATGGTTGGAAAAATCTGGCTAATTTTCTCAGCGTTGAAGTAAGTTCTGATTAAGGAAAAATAACGAAAAGATAAAGTTAATGGCAAACTCCCTTGACTTATTTCTCTCAGTTCTGCACAGATTCTTGTTCAGACACAACATGCAGAAAGATATTTTTCCCTCAAGATCTGGAAATAAATTGAACTTTAATGAAGATGAAAATTACAGTTTAATGGGTTCTTTTACAAGTTCAGCTTCATCCTATTTCCCATTTTACTTACATGAGACAAAAAGACAAAAATAGCTCTAAAATGTATTTGGCTGTTACAAGTATTTTGGCTTAACTCAGCGATAAAAGTCTGGCAGCTATGAAAGAGGTGTGAATATTCTGAATAAATATATTAGCTTGTTTCATAACTGCATTACTTCTTTCTGTGCAGGTAAAAATTCTACTGATGTCAACACAGCTACAGTAGTGCAGACGGGCTAAAACAATTGTTCCATTGGAAGTCTGTCTACTCATGCAACCAGACAATTTTACAGCTTTCCATTCACCAGTTACAGATATGTTAAAGTTCTAAATCTGCAGATATGAATGGTATTATTAACCCAAATTTCTATTTCTGACTAAAGTGGAAAAATATGGTGTCAGGACAAATGATTTCAAAACCTGGTTTCTTTCTGCAAAATAACAGCAGTCCTTGATTACAAGGAAAACCACTTTGACCCGTGGTGTGGATTACAAAGGATGAATTAGGAAGGAGTTAGAAAAAAAGGGAGACATCTCAAAACAGACCTTTCTGTTCCTCCTCAAGATGTCTGATTCACACTGACTAGACAAAGCAGTGTGGTAGTTGTGCAGTTTTGGCTTCCATTTCATAGTTTATGGCTATTCTGTGGCTGGAGGCTGACGAGAAGCACAGCTTATTCCTATGCTGTGATCCCTCATCAGGTTATAGGGCGACAACCTGAAGGTACTGGAGGTGAGACTGACTATCTGTTTGGGTTGAGAAAGATTGTTTTTCCTTCTGGGATGAAAGTGGTAAAACCTTAATAGCTTGTTCACCTTTGTTCACCTCCATTTCAGCAATATTTAGTCAATTAGGTTTAGAACTAGGTAGGCTTGTTAGTTCTTTACAATATGCATCTCATGCCCACTGTGGACAAAGGAGCCAGGTCATACAAATATAAGAGCCCTGAGTAGTTTTGATCACCGCAATATAAGAAAGATATTAAACTATTAGAGAGAGTCCAAAGGAGGGCAGCAAAGGGCCTTGAGAGGAAGATGTACGAGGAACAGCTGTGGTCACTGGGTTTGCTCAGACTGGAGAAGAGGAGACTGAGGGGAGACCTCATTGCAATTACTGTTGCCTTTCCTGGTCTTAAAAATTAAGAGCCAGACACGGGTAAGGGAAAAAGGGTTTTACCGTGGTATTTAATAAGGATCCTTATGGTGCACCACTTCTCCAAGGTGGAATGCACAGAATTACACACACGAGATAAATCGTGTATACAATTTTTAGACCTTGCAAATTAGCATATCTATCAAAGATTCCCCAATGAGAGACTTGAATGAATAGCGTGATATTCCCCCATCCCGAGGAATTCCCTCCTGGATTGGCCTAATATTAGCTTAAAGGATGTGTTCTAGAGGGGATCTTGGTTTCTCAGGATAGCGTAGGATTTTCCGGCCTCCAGGATGTTTGGTCTCCAGGCTTAACAGAATACTAGGACTATGCTAAATTATTGGACTTAAGGAATTACAGGTATGCATGCTAAAAACACTGAGGATACATAAAAGCTATATAAAAGGCATATAAAAGAAAAGGCAAAAAATCATCATGGCATCATTATAACTTCCTCGTGAGGGAAGAGGAGGGGCAGGCACTGATCTCTTCTCTCAGTGACCAGTAACAGGACCCAAGGGAATGGCCTGAAATTGTATCAGGGGATGTTTAGGTTGGACATTAGGAAAAGATTTTTCACACAGAAAGTGGTTGGGCACTGGAACAGCTCCCCAGGGAAACGGTCACAGCACCAAGCCTGACAGAGTTCAGGAAGTGTTTGGACAATACTCTGAGGCATATGTTGTGACTCTTGGGGATGGTCCTGTGCAGGGACAGTATTTGGACTTGATGATCCTTGTGGGTCCCTTCCAGCTCAGCACAGTCTGTGATTCTGTGATTCTGTGATTCTGTATCAGCAATATAGAAATGGTATAGCTACAGCCTGACAATCCCCCATAACGCACTTAAATGCCTTGTATGAGAAGGGGAAAAGGAAGAACAGATCATTTTCTTCTTCATCATTGAGTGACATACAATAATTTTATTAATTACCTTTCTTTGTCTATATTAATTTCCACACATCTTGATGTTTGCCTTTCAATTTCTGATTTTTTTCAGGATAAAATGAATAAATAGAACATGAGGACCAAAACAGTAGAAACAAAAGTCACTAGTGCAAATGTATCACACTGCAATGCCTTTTTAACTGTAACATGACATGTTCTTAAAGTACCTCCAGGCCATACCAGTCTAATTTCAGACTACAGAGCATATTACTGCAGATTGCACTTGCATGTGCACATTCTCCTCAGCTCTTCTACTTGTCTGTTTCATGCACCACTGCCTTCACCTTGCTCTAGCTTAAAAATAACTCAGAGCAGAGGCAATGCTAAGTGCATTTTGTTCTGGTTTCATCTGAGGTGGAGTTAGTTTTCTTCCTAGTAACCGGTACAGTGCCGTGTTCTGGTTTTAGTATGAGAATAATGTTGATAACACAATGAAGTTTTAGCTGTTGCTGAGCAGTGCTTACTGTAAGTCAAGGACTTTCCAGTTTCCTGTGCTCTGCCAGTGAGGAGGTGCACAAGAAGCTGGGAGGAAGCATGGCCAGGACAGTTTACCCAAAAAGGCCAAAGGGATATTTTATGCCATATAGTGTCATGCCGATATACAAATTGGGGGAAGTTGTGTGGGAAGGGCTGATGGCTGCTCAGTGTCAGACTGCATCAGTTAGAGAGTTTTGAGCAGTTGTATTGTGCCTTTCACTTGCCTTTCTTGGGTTTTATTTATATCTGTCTCTCCTTTACATTATTATTATTATTATTAT
>QWTY01045910.1:0-17997 GCA_008033365.1 Pseudorectes ferrugineus
AAGAAAAAAAGAAAAAAGAAAAGGAAAAAAATGATCTAATTTACTTTTCAATAAAACTATTTTCTGGTAAATGTTCTCAACTCATTTTGTTAAAAAATGACCAACTTGAATTAGAATCTGATGTTTTCTTTGTCTGGGAGGTGCATCTTACACATGGGTGTCCTGAAATGAAATCAAATGGGAATTCTTGCATGTTCAGGGATGATATTTATTCTGGCATTCTTTGTTGTCCACATATTCACATTAGGCTAATTTTTCCTATTTCTGCATTGCCATATACTTGGCAGGTACAGCAAAATAAACAGTAGCATAGTTAATCAATCCAATCTTGTTGGAAAGAGACTGAAAGGAGACCTTCGTTGTTGTGGAAACCTAGCAGTGACAGAAAACCCCACACCTCTCTTTGCCAACAAGAATTGGTTGGAAATTGAGTGAATTGGGAAATAATAGCTATAAATACACTTACGAATTACTCATTTGATCTCACAAAGCATTTTTATTACCATCCAAAATTAAAAAGTGGTAGAAGTTCAAGCACAAGCTTAAAATGAAGCATATGATTAAATGCATATTCTCTTTGGGAGGTATTAATAAAAGTCTGCTTTTTCACTGTTATGCCTGTTACACTGCCAGGGGAGCTTATGCTCTAAACCAAAAGGACAGAGAGCTTTCTGTAAGGCAAGAGGTTTACTTCACCTTTATCTACAGTAAAGATCATGGAGATATAAGATGGCTGCCTCCTGCAGATGGAAATAATGGATCTGCTTCTTATCTGCCATTCCAAGTTCATGCAATTGAGGACTATAGATCATTTCTCTTGCAGCTTTTTCCTTCCACGCAGTGCTGCCAGGAAAGTGTGATAACTCATTGTGACCTATACTTCAGGCAGCTATCAGATCAACCAAACACAGATCAGGTGATTCCAAATACTGGAAGGTAATGCAATGTCTTACAGAATGTATATCTCTATGTCTGTGGGAAGTAAATATTTGTCTGAGTAGAAGTGATCTTGAAGCAGACCCTAACTTGTAACCGTGGCTCAGTCTTTCTTTCTCATGAGTCCACATCATTTGGATCCTGTTCAAGGACTTTTGAGTAGCGGGAAATTGTGTAAGTTTGTATTTCTATATGGTAAACTTCTTCTCTAAGGTCTGCCTAAGAGATAGAAAAGTTCTCAGCACCTGAGACAAGGGCATACCGTACTTCTATAGCATTAAAAACAACTCCACCCAAAGGAGATGTCATTCCCATATAGCAGTCTGTGCCAGGAAAAAGTTTTGTCCCACTGCCCATGTCAGGTGTGCAATCCCAACCACACTTTTGTACCTCTGAGCCTCTGCCCCAGACTTGGCTGGGGAAGGGATGCTGCCAAGGAGCAGAGCTCCAATTGCTTTCCCTTCTCCCTGATCCAGGTGGTGGGAAAAGATGAGACGGCAGAAAAGGCTCTAGGTCTTTTCATCTTCTTTCTTTCTCTTCCTCTCTTGGCCAGGTGTTACAGAAAGGGAGGTGAGGGGGAAATGCCCTGGAGCTCAGCCCTGGTCAGCAAAGAGGAGGGAAGTGCGCTGAGTGGGATTTCCATTGCAGAAAACATGCTGTTGTGTAGCTGAGGGGATGGGGAGGGAGCTATCCCACGAGAGTCAGGTAAGGGACAGGTACACAGCCAGGAGGAGTCCCCTCTCCATAACACCCTCCACACACAAATTCCTCATGGCTGCACTGAAAAGAAATTTAAAGTGCTCTTCTGGACAACCCAGAGACTGTTCTGTTCAGTTCAGCCTTGTGAAGGTGGCATTGTTCCAGTTCACCACAGCTTCAGGCAGAAAAGGGTTGCCTTGTCCCTTTAACATGACAGTCTAATGTGGCCGTGATTTAAGCTGCAGGAAACAGTATCTCCTTACAACATTTCATGCAGAAGAACACATTGCTAGTAATTAGAACAAATGTATAATTTTAAGCATCTACTCTTATCCCACATCACTGATAAAAACTGTATCTTTCAGGAATGTCTCATGCATTTTCTCTTTGGACATGGCCAATGGTTTGTCTGGCTATGATGAGAACACCAAATGCATGAAGGGCTCATCCGTGTTGATGAGCATGACCCTGCTTAGTCCAAAGCCAAGTCCATGGAGCACAGATCCTACACTATCACCTTCGCTCTTCCCAAGCACTGTGACCAGCTAATCTGGATACAATGCTACAAGAGCCACCTCAGAGATTCCCAGGCACGTAGGTTTGTAAAGTAACTTTGGCTTACAGGGCTGTACTCATTGGTTTGGAGGGCACTGCTTCCTCCACCAGCTGTTTCCAGGTGCCAGTGACACTGATTTAATGCCCCTTTGTGTCGTTCTCCCAGCACTGAGAATCTGACACCACCAATATTTCTTAAATGGCACAATGCAACCTGTTAAGAGACAAGGGGAAATTTGAGTGTCTGTGTTGCTGTTTGATAGATAGCTATCTTATTAATATAAGAACTTGTCAACACACTACAGATTCCATCAGTGTTTGGATCTGGGGCGAAGGAGCAGGAGAGGGATATGTGTTGGATTGAAAATATAAACCCTTAGACATGAAGAGTGGGAGGATGTGGGACTCTGTGTCATCTTGGTCAGTCTTGGCAAGAAACCTTTCCCATTTCTGTACTTTTACTGTACTTGAAATCCAGTGAGAACCTAATTAAAATTAATGGAGAAATAAAATTTGGGGGGAAAGCAGGGCAATGTAAAAATAGAAACGCTAACACAAGAAAATATTAGGTCTCCATGAACTCTCTTAAAATGCATTTTTTTCAAATTAACATATCAAAATACTGCTCTGGGACTTCCAGAAGTCTTCAGAGTGTAATATATTTAAAAGACCATGACAATGTTAAAAAATAATGAATTTTATTTGACTTTTACCTCTCTGCAGAGATGGAATCAGTAGCCAATACATAATCAGCTTCTCCATTCATCTCTTTACCCCAACAGTCTCTGAAACAAAAAACCTCCTAGCCAATGCTCAGAGGACGTGACGATGGAGCAGAGGTCCTAAGTGCTTTGGTACCCACAAAAATCACTTTCCACAGCTGCCCCACTTGGTGTGTTCACACAGTTTAGTGCAGAGTGGGCAGCAGGAGCTGAAAAGATTTTTTCCATGTGGGATGTATCACACTCCATGGCAAATGTGCTAAAAACCTGATTGTGCAATATGGCTCTAGTTGTCTTTTAATTCCACCCTGAGTCATGACACCATTAAGGAGGGGGAAAAGAAAAAAAAAAAAAAAAGAAAGCTAAGCAGTTTTAAAAAAACAAGGTTTCAGACTCTGCTATGCACTCATCATAAATACATCATTATGCAATGGAGTCACTATTGGACAAGGTAAATTGGAGTGCATTAACCATGTTTTTCTATGGCTTAGCGTGTGCCTTTTTTCTTTTCCAATGTTTGTTTAGAAGATAATTGCAACCACTTGACACATTCGTACCCTTGAGTTATTGATACAGGTTTTCAAGCCATAGGAACATAGTTGAGATCAGCAAACATTTAGTGAGATTCCTGTCAGAGAGGATTTTAAGCAAAAAGCTCATAGAATCTTTGTTGCTTTATATAGGTCTAAAATCTTTACAAAAATAGGTGTTTAATTAATGAAATCTGTACAACTCATGGACAAGTGAGCAATGAACTGTCATTAAATTACCCCTAGTAGATGCATGGAAAAAGAAGGTCCTGCAATGTTATTGCAAGAGTGTGTTGAGGACGCCAAGAGCATGAAAGAAGCTAATAGTTCCTACCCCAATACACCTCATGAGTCTAACTTCACTAGTGAAAGTCCTGTTTATTTGCTCTGGAGTCATCTGGGCTGTCTGGTGCCGTCATGAGCTCCTGTATGTTATAGGTGCAACCCAGACCGTGGTTAGCTCTCTTAGACACACCACTACCCTTGCTAGGACTCTGGTGCTCCCCAAATTCCACCACAAAGATATTTTTTCTCCTCATGGCAGGCTGGGGACACAATTGTGAAGAGTTCGGTGGAAGGTTTGTGCTTCCTGGCCATAAACTTCAGCTATCTCTTGCAATAAAGACAAAAAATGATCTTGCTTTCCATGATTCAATGAAGATTGACACTAGATCAAATTATTTGCTGGAAGCTTGTGAATTCATGTAACTAACCATGTTTTGAAGATAACTGAAATGCACCTGTAAACTACTTAGAAACACTTCTGCATTTACATGAATCAATCTCTGAAAAGCTACAAGTTAATAGGTATATTTATGAACTTTGATTCCAAGTGACAAACTATTTCAATCTTTTAAGTCACTGAGACATAGACAGATAGTGCAATGGGTGATGTATTTATTTCTTAATCCAGAGAGATTTCAGAGATCATCCAAGATATTAGTTACAGTTTTTGGAAATGAATCATGAACAAATATAAAGACAGATAGACAGCTATGCCATGCCTGGTGCCAGTGAAAAATCCCTCTACGTCCCAACCAGCACAACTCAGACTTAAACCTGAAGTGTGTCTTTAATTGTGAGAAAGTTCTGTGGTTGCTTTGGGCCAGACTGCCGGTCTCTGTCAGACTGGGGGTCTGGGACATGTTCTTCAGAGGGTGCAGGATCTGCTGCCATCAAACCAGGACTCCATTAGAACAGACAGTGGATGCCTTTTGTCTGAAGATAAGATTCTCATGGAGTACAAGGTTTGTTTACCATGCATGCTGTCAATGCATGTGTGCATGGGCCTTTGAGTGAGAAAGACTTTTAGCCTAAAAACTGGCTTAAAGCAACTAGGCAGCTTGAAAGACAGCTTAGGACTAAGTACATATTATCCATTTTTGATTATTGTTAGCCTGGTGCCATGCAAGTTTGTGAAGCTGATGCAAGACAAAAGGGCCCTCCAGTGCTAACTATTTCCAGAATCCCAGCAAAACTAACTTTGCTGCTGTCGTGTTTCTGTACATGCATTATTCCTAACATGGTTTGCTCTGCAGCCCACAAGCCTTGCTGGCACTTTGAAACGCTATTTGGATGAGAAATGCCAGACCTGGCAATGTGGTGATATAATACACTAATAAGCAAATTCTGAGCAATGTTCAATAGGAAACACTTTTTATTTTATGAAGAATTCTTATTTAATGTATTTTTTCTTAAAAGCAGTGACACTATGTCACCCATAATAAATCATTCTTGTGCTCATTAATGTCTTTTTTATCCATTTCTGTTTCTGAATTATGGAAACAAGTTTTGGGGTTCAGTGGGAGACAGATGAATGCTCCAGCATTTTGCTGTGAGTCCAGAGAATTTTGTTAAACTCCTTGCACTATTTCCAAAAATGTTAGAAATACTTTCATGGCAACGGACCACAAGGGGCTGTCTTTTTCTATAAAATTCTAAACACACACACACACACACACACACGTTTTCCTTCCTGATTTTCTCTGCATGTGTCAAAGTTAGGCAGGAATTCTGTAGCACTTAGTACTTGCTGATGTAGAAATGACTGCCAAATGAATGGTTTATACTGGAATATCTCATTATTTATATAAGTATGCTACAGTATGGACATTTAATTTAGTTCTCATTCCAAACTCATGACAAGTCACTTTGACACCTTTAAGAAATGTTTCACATATGGTAAGATAGAGCACTCAAAACTGTAAAAGGAAAAAAAATAGATGACTCAAATTAAAACAGAGATTTTTAAACAATCAAAGGAAATACTTCAAGTTTGTAATAACACATCTCAGCCATTTACTGTTTAATAATTTTAATGATGAATTAACATTTCTGGGGAACAAGGATGGTACAGTAGTTCTGGGGGCTGGCTCTTTTCATTTCCAAAAGACGCAGGGCAAAATTTCACAGGCATTAATGGAAATGTCTTTTTGAATATGAGGAGTGAAAGCTTTCATGGAAGGTTCTGATTTGTTGTGGTGCTGCTGTAGATCTGAGCATGAGAGAATTCAGGCACCAAGCCCAGGTACTGAGACAGCCAGGCAGGGATTTGAAACTGCACCTGCACTCCCTGTGCCTGCCTGTTACCATCTCATAGCCTTTCACTTTACAAATAAAACAGTCATGTTTATCCCCCACTCTGTGAAAAATACCATTTTAGCTGAAACACATTTCTGCCATAAAACTAAATCAGACTACTTGTGTAATGGAGCTGGATGGAAAGTAGCACCAAAGCTTGATTTACCGCGCAAGCTAAGTGGGGAAGGGTTTGGCTTCAAAGCTGACAATTTATACAGGGCACTTTCTCTACGAAGTGTGAGTTTGAGCCATGAAGTCTGGCTTTGGAACGGCAACTGTCTGGGTACTACCCAGATTAGGAAACTCCTCCTCAGCAAGGTGAGCGGCCCATTTGCCAGGATCCCTCACAGCAAGGAGCACACATTAGTGCTCTGATATGCAACTGAGTGTGAGGGCTAATGAGCCAAGTATAAGACTAGTAACACTGGGTTTCTACCGTGTGAAAGCCTGCTGTGAACCCTTTCCATGCCTGCTTGCTTAGCTTCAAGATACCTGAGGTGTGGGGCTTGAAGGTGAGCATGGCCTCAGCAAGCAACTGAAGCACTTAATGACCTGTTTCTCTCTTGGACCACGATACTGCACCAAAGTAGGAATGTTATGACATTTGGAGGGCAGAAAACAGGCAAGCACACGTGGGGAACGGCCTCAGTTACAGCCAGATGGTTCTCCCAAGGCACCCCACCTTGGGACTTCCTTGCCACATAAGGCAAAGGCCTTTCAGCACCTGCCACTGAGATGAAAAGGCATAGAGGTGTCTGAGTTCTTGCCTGGGCCAGCAATGGCCTGCTCTTGCTCTGCAGGATGGGAGTGGGCTCCAGGATCCTCTGGGTTCTGTACATATATACGGATAACATATACAGAGAGAAATAGATGGGTATCATATAGGTATCAGTCAGAAAACTGAAGTATTTTCTATCTAGAAATACTTAGTGTATGATAAATAAGACAACAAGGAATTACCACTGAGACAAAGACTTAAAAAACATGAAGTACCAAGTGTTTAGTGTGTCTTTGTTTACATTTTTATAAAATAAATCTTTGACAATTCTTTTGAAGAGCAAGGGCTTTTACCAACCTGAATGACAACATTACCCAGTGTTACCAAAACAAAGATAAAATACTCTCAGCTGTAACTTCTGAAGCTTTTTAAAATCCATTTTATTCTTTTTTCTGCTCATCTGGATCTCCCCTAACGCATGTGTACTCACTCTCCAGCCCCATCCTCACCCCTCCATTACCATCACGAGCTGCTCCCTTGACCCTAAGCGCAAGAATCAAGATTTTCTTCCAAGAGCATCTAAGAGGGAGGAGGGGAAAGACTGTCTGAATAGTTTTCCTAAGGATTTTTGTATTTTCATCTTGAGAATATATTCTGTGTCCCTGAGAGGGGTGGATGCAGCCCTTGCTGTCCCAAGCCCTTCCCTCTGGAGAAGCAGCCACCACCCTGGCCATCTGGGAAGGCTCCTGCAGTGCACCGTGAAACTTTGCAGCCATGAGACCTACTGGAGTACGAGGGAGTATCTCCAGGAAGGCCTGTGGGATCAGCTAGCCCAGGCCCTATATTTTAAGGTAATCTAGAATCTGTAATAAGGGAAGTTGTATTTTTTGCAAGGAGGCTCATGTGTATCCCAAGCCAGTTAGTTTCTTATAAGGCTGATACTCTAATGGACTACAAGAATGCTCATGCTAAATGGAAAATGAAAGGGGACTACCCCACATTTAATGAAACAAAACACAAGTGAGTCAGTCTTTAAATCTTTCACCAGATAATTTCTCTCTCATAATGTGCTCTTTCTATCCACTAATTTGACAGTGTGTTCTTTTAAATGTAGGTATTTGATCAATGTCCCCGGGTAAGTTCATCTGGCTGATGAAACAAAACAGAAATATCTAACGACAACGTCTGGCACAGGTACAAACACAATCAGTATCTCCAATTTATCTTGAGATTGCATGCAAAGTACTCTGAAACAAAAACACACTACAGCTCTTCTATTTTTTGATGTTGAAAGATTTTTAAAAGGGTAATCCACATGAAGCTTCTGCATTTCACCAGCCAAGGCTGACTGAAAAGTGTATACTTTTAGAGGGTAACAGCACTGTTCGTTGTTACTGCTAACTTTGTGCAACTGTGTAGGGATTGGGGTTTTTTCACTTTTCCTTATGGAATTCCTGTGCGTGCTTTGCCAAATCCTATGTAATGTTTAATTCATACAGCTTTCCTTTTCTCCTGTTTCTGAAGTGAAGTCATTAAGCTAAAACTTGAAATGGAAACTCATGCATCCACCTAGAAGGCTGAAGAACAAACCACAAAACAGACCTGAGCAAAGTTAAAACTGTGCATTTGAGGAATGCTGGGGTTATTCTGAATGCTTCCAAATCAGGCACAGTGTTTCTAGTATTTACAACTGGATCTGTGTGCTGTTTTTAGAGAGCACCTAGTGGTCAATGATATGTGTTTTAAGTCTTTAGTCAATCACAAACAATGAAATACCTTTGAAATTTGTTCCCGTTAGTTCCACCAAATGGATAAAACCAGTAGAATTTCTATGCCTGGAAGATTCCTACTGGGTAAGGTTATGAACCATCTTCTTGCAAGAAGAACTTTCAGAATACAAAATGTGTGTCATTTATTTTTACCTGGTTACTCTATTTTCAACACAAAGACTTCTAGATGTTACTCAGGTGGACTGGTTAATCTCTAATCCCTACTATCCAACAAGCCACATCATCTACCTCTAGTCCATCTGCCACAGTCTCTTTTCCTACTGTCCAGCTAAGAGGAAAAAATCTGGTGGATTTCTACATACAACTAGATTCAGTCAAGAATGAAGAAGAGGTAAACACATTCATAGGTTTCTTCTTAGGTTTACATCAGTAGAAGCTCTGATGTTATTAGGGAGTGTCTAACTCACACTGAACAGTGTTTTTTCTTGCTCTAGTATATCAGAGCGAACAAGATCACAGTCCTGTGTAAATGCGCTAGGGAGTGTAGAAACACTGAATTCGACACGTGTTCCACTTTCTTTGTGCCTGAATCACCCTTGTCAAGAGCTTCTTAAGAGACATAATAGTGCAATCTGTCATTCACAGAAAGGAACACATGGAGTGCAAAATGCCGTTACTGGAATTTATCAAGAGCAGCTTCCATAACCTGCTACATTGTAAAAATGTTCACATTTTAGCATGCCAACAGAGCTTCAGCACTGATGCCTCCAACAAATAGGAAGCACATGGCATATTAAGCTTGCTTCCTCTCAAATCCACAGTTCAGTTTTAGAGGATATACATGAAGAGAAAACCCAGTCATCAACTGCCCAGGTTAAAGAGGCAAGGCCTTTTCTTGTGTGACTGAAGTGGGGAGTCTCATAGAGCAAATGGACTTGGCAACCTTCCCTTTTGGTTTCTGGGGTTGAACAGCCATCAGAAGATAGCCAGAAAGTACTGTGATCAGTCAATGACCATCTGCCCATGAAAAGTGCACAGTACCGGAGTGAGGCCAGAAATGGGAAATTTCATGGGCAAAATCATTCAGCCTTTCTCAAAGAAGACACCACTCCAGGTAATCAAGTTGGGTCTCTGAATCAGAGACAGATGAGGAGACCATTAACAGCATGCTGAAGAGTCACATCATTAGAAGGAAATAAACCTGCCTTGAACTCCAGAGTTTAGTCTGGATTTAAAATCCTGCAGCTTTGCTTGGTTTTAACCCTAATGCATCAATTCAACTATATTTTTGCATATCCAAAAGGGTGAATCATCTTAATATGAATTTAATATCTGAGTCCGTTTCTACAAGGAACTCAAAACACAGACACAAAGGAATGGAGAAAACCAGTTCCCACTAGCTGTCATGGGGTTTGCTGGTGGTTCTCCCATTTGTTGGGGCATTTCATTTCTACAGCCAGGAAAGGAACTTGCCTTTCTGTTGTAGGTGAGCATGAATGCTTAGTACTTTGCATTTAGGAAGAGATAAATAGCCCTGTGTATGCCATAAATTTTAACTAATGAGAAGCTACTCACTCGTTATCTTTCCTAAACTGACACAAGATTAATGTAATGCATGGCAGTGGAGAGCATTAAGAGAAGTGCAAAAAACTCCTATGTTACATATCCACGTTTCAGATGTATATTGCAACATGTATTGTTTCCTGCTGATTTTTCTTCGTCTTCACCGGCCTTCTAACTCAAGTTGGTATGTCAGCGAAGATTTTACAGAAAAATCTATTCAGTACTTAGTCACTTTTTCACCAAATTTTTCAACAAACCAGGTGGCAATGAAAGAATTTAACTTACACATCAATAAAGAGCATATTCTGTTTGCTGGCTTCAAATGGTCAGTAGCTCCACCGCAACAGCATGTGCTTGTCAACTTTCTGTTTCTTCATTTGTGACACAAAGAGATCTGATGCAGCAATATTCAGAACTTTTTGTTTCAGTGAAGTTCCCACTGATTTAACGAGAAGACCCAGGGAAGGTTCAGGCCACATTTGTAAAAATATTAAGTTTGGATATACACATGTGTGTGTGCATGTGTGCATACATTATATATGTACATGTACAACACATACAGGCACACAGAGAGGAATCTTTCCTTTATTTTCGTGGCTAACTAGTTATTGTCTAAAATGGAAGTTTGTAAGGCATGAAGGCTTGCACTTCTGCAAGAATTTACCCTGGGTTTCAGTTCTGAGGTTTATCTGATTTTGACCCCCTGTGGCTCTCCAAATTTAAAATACCCCTTCTAAGTGACTGAGGATATAAAGTGTATCAAGCTGACCAAGACACAAATCTTCTCAGATATGGGTATTTTCTCTCTATTTGCACTCTTTCCCATCTTTGTTATGAATCTAAATTGACACTCTAAATGGTCAAATCAAGTACTGCTAGATTTTAGCATAGCAAATACTGGACAGTCTTTCTCAAAAAGTTCTACCCAACATGCAAATCACTATTAATAGTTATTGCTAGATAGGATGGGTTTATTGTAGAGTTTATCATTAAAAGATAGGATTACTCAAGCTCTAACTTCTAATGGGAGTTTGGAGGGCAAGGGTTGACCCTTGGAAGTAAGGTCATATGGTTCTTTTGGTTTGTTTACATGAAATAGGAAGGTTCTGCTGATTATTACAGAAATCTACTCTCTTCTTTTTGTATACTAATGGAAAGTTTTTAGAAGGAAATATTGAGAGTTCTGTACCTAAAACAGATTTCATAAAACTATACGTTCTTGGCAGACTACTTAGACATATTTAACTTATGTGTGCCTAATCTGTATTTTTACAGGATTTCTCTATCCAACAGTTCTGCTAGCTGTACATTAATTCCATGCAGAAAAACACACATCTGGGTGTTAACATTTGTGCAAGATTTGATTGGCTGCATATTTGCCTGTGAATTTTCAGATGTGGGCAAAGAAAATATTCTTTCTTGGGACTATATAAGGAAATAGTTTAAGTCTTCACATGACATCATATTATTCAGCATCAGATTATCAACCTGTATCACCACACAGTACACAGTAACTAGTTGTTCATTTAACATATGGCAGGAACGTGTCTGCTTCATCAAATTCTACATATCATCATCATTTAAACTTTGCAGCTTTTATAGTACTTAGAAAAGTGCCCTTTATGCTCAAAATGATTGAGCAAGAATCACATTATGGGTCTCCAGAGACAAAATAAGATTTCTCAGAAGAAAAATAAACTCTTACGTGTGCTTAATTGATGAAGGTTACATAATATCAATAACATCTCAACACCTTCAGATCCTTGAAAGACTGGCACAAAGGAAATACACACCAGGAACAAGATCTTGCACTTCTTAGCTTTTAGTGTACTCTAAGAGACATAACCAGAGACATAAACATTCATCTTCTTGTCCCCAAGGAATAGAATTGGTTTAAGAATCATAATTTTATAATAATTAATAATAATGAGACTTCTCTTCCTAAAATGCTTGCCTGACACTGAAGAAAAAAGGTTTATGCATTGTTCAGAAATAGTTCCTCCTTGTGACAATGCTAGTGCCATAATACTGCCAAGATCTGTGTCATCTTAGACTGTCTGCCACTGTATGCCAGATGCCTAATTGGTAGATGCCTGAGAGAGGTTCATCAACACAACTTCAAACTTTTACTTTCATAAACCTCCTTCTACTTCTTATCTCATGGCAAATCCTCTTTCCCCCCTACTCTTTCAACTGCTTCAGAATCTTGAACCAGAGCTCACAGACCTATTGAGACTCACTCCGTTAACTTTTTGTGCTCAGAGTATTTCCCCCACTGCACAGCTAAAGTAGGGACTAGCAAAAGTCCTCTGGACACATGTTACAAGGTTAAATAGTTTGCATAATTAATGATAGTAAATACAAAGTATCTTATGGGATATGGGACTGAGGAACGAGGTCTATAGATGTTCTCATAATTCTGTCAGAGATGCATCACTCATCAACATTTTTGTCATGTGAGGTTGGAACACTAAACCAAATGAGTCACTAATGTCAGGCAAAATATAAGCCCTCCGATTACCTGAATGCAGTCAATGTGCTTCAGGTTTATATTGCGCACTTCTACCTTGGAGTTGGCCACAGCTTATTTATTCAACAGGGATTTTCAGAACCTTCTGAAGCTGGACAAAAAGAATAAAGCTATTGCCTTTGAAAATGAATGTATAAAAATAAAAAGAGCTCCTGGTTCCGTACTCCACTGTCTGTGGCCCCAGGCCACAGAGGATTTTGAGGGGACCACAGGCACACTGTCTCCTTGAACTCCCTCTAACTGAAACCTTCCCCCTGATGTAACATCCTCATTCATTCTGCAGCTGTGGAGGAAAGAGGTGTCTTATCAACAAAATTTATACTGTCCCAACCCTCCAATCGTCTCTCACCTAGCTGAAGACTTCATCTTATTTAAGACCAGAGATCTCTGCAGTCACCCTGGGCTAGCCTCCAGCAATCCCTTGATCATTTGTGATATCTACACCCTCCTCTGGGATGTTGCTGGGACCATGCTTGGACCTTTCAGTTTTCAGTCTTTGTTCATTCTTTTTGCCCTGATCCTTTAAACTAATGGCCCCACCTTTGTCCTCAGTATTCAAATGTGTCAAAGAACAGTTTGACAAGTTAAGAAAACCATCTTCAGGAACATCCCTCTCCTTGATGTATTCATACCACTCATTCACCTCTGCCAGCCACAAATCTGGCATCCAGTTTGGCACTGAGAACATTTCCTTCCCTTATGTGCATTAAACATGCCCATTACATTACAGCTTCCACATCATAATTCACATAACTCACCCAATTACACTTCTTTACTGCTTCTCTTCTTGAAAGCTGAAGCTCACTTCATGATGACTGTAAGGCCCAGTTCTCAGACTTCTTCAGTGCATGCCAAATGCTGCTGCTAACCTCCTCCCACTTAAAAATAAACAGGAACACATCACCCTCACCCAAAACTGTATTTGTTTCAGGATGTTGATTAAAAAAATAAAAAGAGAGAGAGAAAAAAAAAACTTGTTCTCTAAAATTCTTCCTAGACTTTGTCCAGCTTATGTTCTGTTCATTTCTTCCACCACTTGTCTTATATGATTGAAGTGAAAAATATGTCAAAATTAAGGTAATGTTTGCCAGGTTATATCACTCTGATGTGGCATTCCTATTATTTAAGAACAGTTTTGGATATAAATAAATTACAATCTGTTTTTCCATTAATTAAAATTAAACAAATATTAACTAAAACAGTCAGACTACATAAATACACATAAATTCATGCATGTGTGTGTGTGTATTTACACACTTTAAAGAGTTATTTCCTTATTGTTTTCTGCCCATAGCAGGTAGCAGACACAGAAAAGTTGTCGTTGCACAAGAATCCCATGCTTTGCAGCTCAGTGCCACTCAATGAAATCTTCAGCCCTATGCCTAGCATCAGCTTCTTCAGCAAGTTATGGTGAGAATGAAACAACTAAAAATTACTGCAGCAGTGACTAACTCTGTTAGAAGAACAGAGAATTGCTGAGTCTCAAGACAGTGTGAAGTTAAGTCCCATTTTGCAAAGATGTTTGAACTATGTCTCTTGCTAAATAAAATAGGGCTGGGAACCCCTCTCTGGTCCTGAGGCTAAGTGGCATTTGTCACTAGGTCTTTGGGTCTTTTGGTGCCTATGTGGTTCAAAAAAAACCCCAACTATTTCTTGTGGGGTTGTAGTTCTGAGTATGACAGATAATGTAAGGGAATGCATTGTAAATTGTTCAAGTGTTATTTTTGTAAGAGGAAGCTAAAGGAGGGAGCAGACTGAGAGGATGGAAGGGTTTCTGGGACAGCCAAAACTTCTGGAAGTGTGTTGGAGGACTAGAATAGTGCAGGATAGAGGGAGTCAAACCAGATGCCATCTAGTACAACCAAAGTCGTGCCTGGGTGCATGGTAGCAGCCAAATGGTGTGCTTAGCTCATGCCCCCTCCTTGCACTATGCAGCATCGGTGTTTGCTGCCATCAGCATCTGCTTCCAGGGGAGATTTTGTGCCCTTATGCACCTCACCATGCACACATGATGGCTGCTGGAGGAAATACGATGTGGGTACGGTACCCCAGCAGCAGATTGTTTCTTAACCAGTACAGTATACAATCTTGGTCCTGCCTGCTGAAGTGACTTAACTGACTGAAATCAATTCAGTGTTCACTGGATTGGTCTTTTCTATATCTTAAATACAAAGTCAATCTTAGTCTACCAATAAAGTCCTTGTTTATAAGGAGAATAAAACTGATGAAAAAAAGAAAGGAATGAAAAGGGATACCAGGTTTTTTCTCTGGGAAGCAAAAGGTCCCCAGCGTATTTGAGCTGATTCAAGAACCTATGAAATAAAGCAGAGAAGACATCAAAGGACAGACTCAGAATTAACTCAGCAAAAAGGAGATTGAAACAATCCATAGAGGAAAATACAGAACATTGTCACAAGTTCAGAAGCAGCAAATTTTGCATGGAAAATTGATCCGTTTTAAACTGATGTTAAGTTATTTAAACAATCTAGTTTTCCACAAAGTTGTTCCTGTAGTTTTGATCTGTACACAAAACTTCTCAGAAAAGTTGCAAGACATGACAAGCAACTAAATTGCACTTCCTAATTTCTGCAAATAAGACAATTTACTTATTTATTACAAAAGCTATTTGGAGTTGAAACAAGCTGAACGCATTCTGAAATGCTGTGAAGTTTCCCTTACAACAAATAATTGCTTTAGTTTTAATTGATATTGTCTTGTTTGTTTTTATTTTTTCCCAGTGGCAAATCATAGCAATTATTTAAAAAGAAAAAAAAAAAATCCCAAAACTGAACAAACTGTAGCTAAATCCATAAGTATTTGACATTAATATCTGTGTGTGTTACTTGCCAACACTACATTACATTTCAGCTTGCCTCAATCTTGCAGAATTTAAAAGATGGATATGTTTATGAGCATACTACATAGCACAGACCATGGAAGAACTTACAGGAGCTCTTTCTATAGCGAAGGGGAAAAAAGTCTACTTATCTGTGTATAGTGCTTGGTCCCTAAATCTTGGCAAAGATACTTGTGTCTGGGGCCCTTGATTGTTTTAGAGGCTGCACTTCCTTCTTTTGCCGTGGATACAGAAGAGGAAGGGACCCCCAAAATCCTCTTGTATCATTATGCACCAGGAGGGGGGCATGAGTTCCTCTCACTTGCAGGTAGGCAGGATAGTTGGTGGCTGCTACTGAGATAAGGGATTTCTTGTCATGGCGATGACATCTGCGAATCACCTTCGACAGACTGGGGAAGACTTTACCAGGCTTAATCTATCTGGAAGACTAAAGGATGTTAAAGACGAGCCTTGTTTCGTCTCAGCAGCGATCGGAGCTGAGTATTAGAGCCCTCTAGTGAGGTTTCTCGGAGTGGATCCCCGCCTCCAGCCCGTGGGGCCGAAGGAGTCGCTTTCCTTCCTCGGGCAGAACCGAAATTCCCTTTGGTGCTGCGGGAGATGGCCGGCGGTTTGTTCCCCTTAGGAAAAGGCCCCGCGGGAGCCCGGGGTCACCTGTACCGCTGCCACCTGAGCGGCCCGGAGATGCCGGCGGTGCCCCGGCCCGGGACCCCCCGGCCGGCGCTGCTGCTGCTGCTGCACGAAGGGTGCCTGTGGTCGGCCCCCGCCGCGGGGATGGCGCACCCACAGCGGCAGGACTGCGGCCGAGCCCCCGGAGCTGTCTGCTGCCTGGGGAGGGAAGGCGGGAGGGAAGGGAGGGCAGCCTCTTCCTAAAAATACTCCCCGGTCAAATCCCCGTGAGCCAGGGATGGAGATGGTAACAAAAATGCCTTGAATCGGTAGGAACAGTGAACAATCTTCGTGCTTTCCTCATCATCTTGGAATAATCAGCGGAATTAACTGAGGTCGAGGAAACAGGCTCTTGGGTTAGTTGTGGGAGGCTGTGAGAATAGGGGGCAGCCATTAAAAGAAACATGATCGCTATTCATCAACTCGGAAGAGGGGAAAGGAGGAGGGAAAAAAAGAGACCTTCGTGGCTGGAGCTCATACCAACCTGGTCTATCTCTGATCAAGAAGATCCCTGGAAACAAGAAGTTTACAAATATTGTCAAATTGATGCTTGTAGTGTGATTTAAGTTGTCAATCCCGCAGAAGCCCACCAGAAGTTTAGATTCAATACCCTGCATTTCTGGCTAGTTATTGCCAATCCCCTAAGGCAGAAAGCTCTCTCTCTCTCTCTCTTTATTTTAACCATATGTGCCTTTTGTTGTTGTTGTTGTCTTGTCTGTTAGCTGTACACTGTGTGCTGAGAGAGTCCCCTTGTGCCGCGGAGCATCTGAGGCGGTCCCCGCAGCCGGCAGTGGGGCGGGGGCTGGGTGGGCACCGGCCCGGGCCCCCCTCCTGTTCCCCCCGGTCCTCCCCCCAGCCGTCTGTGGACTCCGCGGGATCTGTGGGCTGCGGAGGGGGGACACCCCAAATAAATATCGATGCTGGGGGTAACGGCAGGGAGGGTGCTGATGGCAGAAGTGGGTGAAAACTCTCAGCCCCTCGCCCGAGATCGAGAAAGGATAATATAAAAGTAATCAGGATCGGCCGCATTAATCGGCTGGGGGGGCTATCGTGTTTCGTGGGGAGCTCGGGAGGTTACAGCTCCTTGAGTTGGGGACACAGTGCCGCCCCCGGAGTCCCATTTCACCGGGGGGCGGCCGGGAGGCGGGGGCGGGAAGGTTCACCGAGGCCAGCTCAGTCACGTCCCATCAGGCCCCCATCTCCTAATTAATACATCTCTTTCGAAGATGTTATTCGAGCATCTCAGGTCCAGCCGGCGGGGGGACGGCTCCGTGCTGGATAGGAGCGGCGGAGCTGCTGGGGGGAGCCGGGCGGCTCCGTGGGGCAGAGGCTCGGCTCCCGTGGGCTCCCAGCAGAGTCCCCCAGTCCCCAGCACCCCGCTCCGCGCCCCGCACCCACCAGCGTTCTCTTTCAAGCGGAGTTTGTTAGCATAATCGAGTTACCCGCTACATATCTGAAATCCTTGACCCGTCCCCTTGAGGAACGGTGCATTGCGCGCAGCAAAAGCTTTGAATTATTCCTTTCTCCCCAAATCAGGAAACAACAAGCAATTGTTGTTTGTCTTAATTTAGTTATGTGCAGTGATCGTCTGCCGTGTTCTTTTTTTCAGTCGAGACAGGATCTTGGTGCCATCTCTGATGGGACAGATTCGGGTTTTAAACAAAAAGCAAAAATAAATAAAAGGGTGAATAAATAACGTGAGGGCGGGGGGAATAACCCACGGATCCGGGTTGCAAAACTGCCGCCGGGAATCCCGGGTGAGCTTTGGCCGCCTAAAGGAGACCTAGTCCCGCCACGGAAAAACGTGTTAGCTCGGGGAAACTGAGCTGAGCCCCCGGGTTGGGGGGTGTGGGGCAGGTAGGCCCAGTATCGCGGCAGAGGTCGCTATGATTCATTTAAAAAAAAAAAAAA
>QWTY01045911.1:0-12376 GCA_008033365.1 Pseudorectes ferrugineus
TTTTTGCCAGTTCAAATCTCGCGGCATCCTCGCCCCACACGAGAAAAAACCCAGGCAAAAGGGGGTAGTCAGCTGGACTCCTCCCCTTGTGGCCAGATCTTTTGTCTTAAGTGTTCAGAGATTGTCCCCTAAACAACCAAAGTATGGGAAAAATTCCTTAAGAGAAAAAGAAAAACAAAAAGGGCAACTCCTCAAACCCCAACAGGGAGTACAAGGAGTGCATGAAGACCTTCTGCCATGCTGGTCTGTACTTCTGTTCCAAACCAGAAATGAATTCCCTGGAACACAAGGTATCCCTGTGCTCAGCAAGGGGGAGCTCTGAGGCCCTGCACAGCACCACAGCTGGTGCATGAGATGCTGGAGGGACAGCAGCTCCATGGGCTCCCACTGCAGAAGTGAAGTCTCAGTCTCTTATCTTTCCTCTATTGTTGTTTTCTCTGCCAAGATTTTTCACTCTCTGCAGGAAGAGCCGAATTACTCTGAACTATATGGGCATTACACAGATGAAAGAGTGCTCCAGCTGAGGTGAGACATGCAGAGAGCAAACAACTCTGCTCATGGTAATGCTCCTGTGTCAGTTTCTGTTTGGGCCTGGAGACCAGCTGTTGCTCATCCTCTTCAAGCTCAGCTTCTATTTTTCTCTGCCATTGTCTAGTTAGTGGTGCAGAAGGGAAGAAGTGCAGAAAGTGGTACTGGGGTATCCTACCTTAATAGGAAGGGAGATGACAGGGAGCTGCACACAGAATTGCAGGAACAGTCTGAAACAGTGGTTTTAAAGCCCATCTGGCTTGACTCTACTGCAAAGGCTGGGAAAGGGCGACATCCCAGGCAGTCACAGGGGAAGAAGCACACTCTAGATGGTAGATTTAGTCACCTTCACTCCACGGAACCTCCCAAGTTTTCCATGCCCTGGGTTTTGGGTCATTTTCCAGAAATAATGAACAAGCAGGTGTGCCAGTAGGAGCAATATGACTGCAAGATGTGGGAGGCTGCACTTATACCACAGGCACCAAACCCTCTGCATTTTGTGCTGCCCTCACTGGAGCTCAGTATGTGAAATACCTTCCTCAGGCTGCTGGACTCAATTACAGTTTGCTCTGAGAATTTGCCCAGAAACAAAGACAAGATTTGCCAAATAGGAAGTAACTTTCATTTGCTTTGGGTAACTCTAACCCCACTGTCAGAGGAGCAGAAGAAAAATCTATTATAAGGTACTCTCAGCTCCTCTATCCAAGCTTCAGGAGAAACAGCTGTAAGAAAAAGGGAAGAGCAAAAGCTGTTGATTCAGCTAATTTAATGTCATGGCTTTTGGTGTAGGAATTTTAGGCTCTCTCAGGCATTTCTCATGTGAGCAAACTTCTTAATGGTATCTTGGGGAACTTTTTAAGAAGTGAAGCACTCTGATCATGCTCTAAAAGAAATCAATTTTAGTAGTGCTGGATCAACTTTACACAAAAAAGAAGGAACTTCATCTCAGCCTCATACAGTTGTTGTAGATATGCTCATTAACATATAGTAATAAACCATGCACAGGAAATTTACTGTAATGTTCATTTATTGTAAGCCATGGTCCTGGTGGCTTAAAAGTATAATCAGTGGAGAGTTGGGGTAATGACTCATCTGATAGAGATGCTGAAGAGACACCTGACTCCTCTCCCAAAGGCCTGCAGAACTAGAGAAGAGGCAAGGGTAGATGTGGGAGGTTTAGTTACCTGTCACAGAACTCATTCAAAGACTTGTTGTAGACTGCTTGGCAATGTTCCCACACCTTCTCAAAATGCTCCACTGGCAGTGAACTTGCAGCCTCTGGTTTTGACACACCAATGTCATGCAAGTTTCAAGGAGGGGGAGAACATGATGTGGATAGTGAGAAACTCAGCCCCAGTTCCTCTGCTAAGGAGGCATCAGTGTCTCTTCTTATAGGGAAAACCCTATATGAAAATGTGGTGTATGTGGAGACTGCTGTGCTTTAGGCATGATTTCTGCAGTAGCTTTGGTTAGTGGGACAGCTGTACTATGGACAGGGAAGCTAAAGATGGAGTGACATCTGTGAGCTTTGTTCACTGCCAAACAGCAGACACCTGAGTCATTGGAATATGGAGTCACCATTCAATGAGAGCAGAAGGCAGGTGGGAGTCCCAAACTGTTCTTGCTTGGCTTCTAAGTAAAGCTGTCTCTCCTCTAACCCAATACAGCCAAATTTTGAAATGTGTTAAGCATCTTAATGCCCTCTACCTTCTGCAGGAATTGGATGCCTTATGTATCCCTTAGATTCTGTGTTTTATTTGCTCCTTCCTGACATGGATTTGAATCAACAACAAAGCAAAAATGAACTTTGCATCCTCTGGTCAGTTGTCCTTGCTTTGCTACTTGACTTTTTAGCAGATGACTCTGGCATCCTTGTTTTCAACTGCTTGTTACAGTTCTCGTCAAAATATTGGTACAGGACATGTTACTTGGAGAGTAGGAGGGGGCACTTGGAAAACCATGACAATTAAATCCCTCAAAGCTAGAAGGGGAGTGGTAGATTCGTGCAGAAGGTCGGGTCAAAAATTTAGTGTTCTAGTTTGTGCCAGGTTCTGTATTTCACTCTGTAAATGGTTTGATATGGCTTACAATACCACCCTAAGGATCAACAAAAAATCACTACCCAGTAGTGATGGATCTCCTGTTAGGAGTGTGGAAATTGCACCTATTAATAGAGATTACCTCCTGAGGGAGACCTATTGTACAGATTTAATTGTATTTCTCTCTTAATTCATCAGCTGCTAGTAATTACATCCTGCATTTTTGCAATGGAAAAAAATGAATCTAAACTGGCTACTGAGAATGTACTTAAATAAATCATACGAGGGAGAGAAAATTACAATGCAAATAGTCTCAATCTTGTAAACAATTTTAATTCATGCCTTAGCTATTCATTAATTAAATAACATCTTCAAAAAATGCATTCTGGAAAATGTAGCCGCCTCACTGAAAGTAGTGCTGGTCAGATTAGCTTAACGTAACTCCTCTGGCATCTTAACAATATTTAATTCTTAAAGGGGTCAGATAGGAAGCAGTTTAGCTTGTCAACTGACAGTTGAGAGAAATGCTGACTTCCCCTCCTTGCTGGAAGATGTCAGCCTTATAGCCTGTGCTTCCAAATAATCTGTTACAAGAGCAGTGTTCTTGTTCAGCTTCTATTTTGAACCTTTTTTCTTTTAAGTGACAACTGCAGTTCCTCTTGCCTCCTTTTCCTCTTTGCACACTCTACAGTATCCCTCCAGTGACATTGGATCCCCCAGCAGTGTCCTGGTTTCCCACATCACCCTCCTGTGCTATAGCCTCAAAATCCCTGTCCCTGCTTCTCCTCTGGGGACAATTATAAGAAAGGTATTTTGTCCTCAGATACACTAGTCCAATTATCCTGTCCCAGTGAATGAAAAGGCACTGTTTACAATGGCAAGATAAGGCAGAAAAGTACTTTTTTTTACCATCATTCTGTTTCCTGATAAGTTTCAATGGAGAGAACTGGTGAGGCTGACATGTGCCAGGCTTGCTGCCCTCTCCTGGTGCCCTCAGCGGCCGTGCACTGGATCTCACAGCTGCCTCTTGGAGTTTTCCCCTTTCTGAGATGAGTCCTGGAGGAGGGGAAGAAAGAAGCTGCTTTATCAATTGAACTGATTACTTTATTGAACTGATTACTTTAAACAGCAGTGTTTGATTAGGATTAGCTGGACCAATTCAATCAGGAACAGCTTTTCAACTGTCAGTTGCAAAGGCAATGGCTGTGATTAGGTTCTCTGGAACTACAGGTGATCCTGTAGTCTCCTGATAGTAACAAATGGATCTGAATTCTACACTACCGAGTTTTCTGGCAATTCCTACCCAATTCTCTGGGAGTGCTAGCACTTAGTATGTTTTTTGTTTAAGATCATGGGAAACAGTATCATGGCCCATCAGAACAGACCAGTTACAGATTAAAATTTACAGCTAGCTTTTGGTGCACAGTTTGGGAACATTTTGTCAGTAAGCACATCTCAGTCTCAGCATTTGCCAGGAACCCATGTTTTTACCCTGTAAGGTGACTGACCAGGGAAGGTACTCACCTTGTAAAAATAACTTTAATCCTGATAGCTACTGAAGCTCAGCTGGTTGGGTCATGTGCAAACAATCAAAGGCAGCAGCTCTCCACAGCGGGAATTCAGCTTTAAGGATGCAAAGTGATCTAACCTGGTGGGCCCAATGTTAAGGACTGCAATTGGCAGTTTCTTCTCCCGGGCAGCAAGAGCAAATCTGTAACCAGAGTATACCTGCAGGAGTACCAGAAGACAAAATTACTGGCAGCTTAGGCAAAAGAAGAGTTACAGAAGGGAATAAAACAGTTGCTGTTGGCAATGGGAAGAGGGCTGTATATACATGCTGTGTTAGGCAGCTGCACTGAGCTCAGGCAGGAAATGTCTTCGTTCAGGAGTGCACAGAAAAGAACAGCTTTTAACCTCTGTCCGTGAAGGATTTGCAATTTCATAGAAACTGAAACTTCAGAGCACACTGAAGGGAAATGTCCTTGTCTTTTAGTAAATCTCTGCAGCAGTTTTTATTAGTTATCATAGGTACTTAAATGCTGCACTTTGATGGTTCTTGCATGGCCCAGCTTAGGTAGTACAAGAACGAACCTAAGGCATTTCAATCATCCCTGTACAGAGGATTATAAGCTTAAGAAGTGCAACCTTAAGGAATTTGTATCCAGTATCCTGAAGCCAAGAGAATCACAATCAGGCAGCCTTGGTTTTATCTCCTTCTGAGAGGTGTTAGAGTAAGGTTTTTTTAATGTAATAGAACTTATACCTGGAAAAATTTATCTTATACAAACACTATTACAAAAGCTTCTATGGGTTTAGAAACCCCTGTCGTTTAGCTACCTTACCTTATAGGTAAGAGGCTAGTGGAGAAAACACATCGTGATACAAAGCACAATCCCAAGCAGCAGAGATATTTCAGCTTTCTTATTGAGAATTTAATAAGGAATGAGAGGTCCTAAAATCTGGTATTTTACACAGTATGCCATGAGGCCTAAAAAACTACCAAAGGCTAAAAATTTCAGGCAAAAAAAATGTGAGGAATGAATTGTCAGGTATCTTGCCTTCATGGACAATTGTGATGTGATGGAGGAAGAAGCAGAGAGAGGTCTGAATGGAGTTATTTACAGCAGCATGAAGTAGACTGGCAACAGAGTGACAGGGAAGCCCAAACAGGTCACCCATAAAGCCAGATTCCAACCACAGTAAAAATAAAATACAAAGAAGCTCTGCAAAGGCTGATCTGATCCACAAGCCATTTGTACTCCTCAATTGTGGGACCAAGGATCATTGCAGGCAGAGTAGGAATGCAGTCTGGGAGGCAGACCTACCTACCTGCATAGAGGATCCTGCTACCAGCATGGAGTCTGATTCTGCCAGGCGTTGGTGTACAAAACTGACTTTTTCCTGGCTCACTGTGTCTCCAAAGAAGGTCACGTCAGGCTTCAGGATTCCACCACATTTACGGCAGGCTGGGACTTGGAAATTGCGCACCTGCTCATCCGTCAGGAAGACATCCCCATCCGGAGCCACACCAAACGCTTCAGCCTTCCAAGTAGGATTCAGAGCTTCAAAGTGCTCCTGGAGCTCAGAACGCAAGATTCGGTCTCCACAGGCCAAGCAGAAAACCCTGAAATTCAGAGCAAAGTCTTAATGGAAAGTTTCACGTCAGCTGAAGATCTGGAGACTCTAACTTGTTCCTTAGGAGGCCTGTCATGATTTTCCAAATTTATTTACCAAATAGTACAGGTCAAGGAGATGTTTTTCTGCCTCTGATTCTTGCTTTGTAGGAATGCTCTAGAGGAAGTGCTTTGAACCCTGCCGTACATCCTCTCTCAGCATGTGCTTTTTCATCTGGAAATTTTGGGTGATCTCAGCCAGGCTGTGATGGCCCTTCTCCAGTCCATGCATCCCATGCAATTCTGGCACTATCCACTCTACTTAAGGTGGATAATCCTTGCATCCTCATGATCCCCTTGTTCTCTTTACTAAGAGGACATTTGCCGTACCAAGGAAAGGGGAAATGGATGCAGGCTTCAAGGAAAGTGATCCAATTAATGCTTCAAAAAAATGGAGTGGGGGTCATGTTTCTTAAATACTGTGCTGTGAATACAGCACTGGGTTGTGATCTTTTTCTCCATCCCAGCCTAACACCACCTTTGTGCGTGTCATCTCCAGGAACATAGCATGGACATTTTGCCTCCTTTCTCAGCAGCTGACACTGCAGCTGCCTGTCAGTCACCCACTGACCAACCCCCCTGTGCCCGCAGCTGTACCTGTGTGTGCAGCCGTGCAGCTCTGTCATGCGCTGGCTCCCGGCTTTGGTGTGAAGGGCATCTACGTTTTGGGTCACCAGCCAGTGCAGCTTGCCCAGCTTCTCCCAGTCTCTAAGTACCAGGTGTGCCTTGTTTGGCTGGTGTGAGGAGAACTGGGGCCAACCCACGAAGTTCCTTGCCCAGTAGCGCTGCCGGGCACTGGCGCTGCGGACAAACTCAGCGTGCTGGACGGGCTGTCTGTCTGTCCTGGCGTAGAGCCCAACGCCCTCAGAGCGGTAATCTGGGATCCCTGACTCTGTCGAGATTCCAGCTCCAGTCATTACGAACAGCCTCTTGGAGTTAGAAACAAAGCGCTGCAGCTCCTCCACTTCCACGGGATTTGGGGGAAGACAGGCTGGCACGAAAGTCAAGTTTGGAGAGGCTCTGGATACAGAATGGGATCTGAAATGATGCAATCTGATGGCTCTGAAAACTCCAGAACACTTCCTGGCAGAAAACATGTTCAGCTAAAAGGCAAGAACAGAACACGTGGCAGGTAAAAGAAAGTAAAAAGCATGTCCTTAATGCCATTTTCTTGGGATTCTCTGGAAAATGATGCTGATAAGTATTCTTTGCTCTCTTTTTAGTAAAGAAACAAATTATTTTGGAAACATTAACTGAAGCCCACCATCCAAGGACAGTATGCTCCTTTGGCAGAGGGGAACACTGAGCACTGAGGACAAAGTTAACAGCCCTGACTTGCAGGGTTCCTGCTGTTCTATCCTGGTGTGAAGGATGGCTGCCTAAGAGGACTTGTAAAGAGCTCAGAAAGACCAGCGCATGCAAAGCCTTTCCCAGGTATGTGCAGCAGGCCCATATCCGTATCTGCAGAGAGGAAATTGCAGAGAGGAAATGGCAGGAAGGCCAAGCACCTCACCCCAAAGGCACTGGCTGGTTTCTCTCCAGAAGAGAGCCTTGCTCTGCATTTTTAACATTCTGCCTGCTCCAAATCAGTCTTTTTAATTTACCCCATCCTTTACATATGTTGTAGGAACGGAGAGAAAAACAACCTTGAAATGCTGTTTTTTCCCAACAAAGGCCTTGACTGGAGTTACTCCTGTGTGGTGTGTTTTGTTTGTTTTGGTGTTTTTTTTTTTTTTTTTTTTTACAAAGGCCTGGTGCAGAACAGGCCTTGAAATGGGACTGAAGATGATGAGGGCACTGTCTAAATGCCTCTGGCACCTCCTCTTTTGTGGGTGCCACCTCCCCAGAGTCAGTGGAGAGCTGGAGGGATACTGCTTTGCTTCTCCAGTAGACACAGGGGCTTTCTGAGAGAGAAGGGATCATCCAAAGTGTGTGGGGCAGGAGGAACTGCCTGCCAGGTAGGAATGGGAGGGATAGCCTGCTTTAAGGGAGGAATGACATGCCCTGCTGGGGATGGGCAGGATGGCTTTGCTGATTAAGTAGCCTGGAATTGTGTGCAGGACCTGTTGAGACATGAGTGGATGGGTTTGGACTTTGATTTTGTTTGGGCTTTCTAGCAGTCTGCAGTTCTTTCTCCATTTCACTATTTTAAAACTATTTTTTCTGGGCCTCTCTATGGTTTTGCAAACAATGTACAAAAAGCTTTGAAAGCAACGGTCCTGAGAATTGAGTGGTATTTCTGCCTCCCTAAATCTCCCTAAGCAGGGGGGCTTGTACAAGATGTGGAAGATGGAGGAAGAATTTTATTTACTGATAAAAGGGGACGATCTCCTGAACACCTAAACTTCAGATGTATTTAAATATTGCTCCATTTACTGTAAGACCTAGTACTTGGGGGCAACTGGGGGCTTAGATACATCTGAGGTTTAGGTGTTCAGCTCTAAGTATTGTGATACTAAATTCATGCTAGTGCCAATGAGTAGATTTGGCTCAGTTAGTCTTCAGTTCTCAAGGCTTTTTGTCATCATCAGTTGAAATGCAGGGAAGATTGGACAGACTCCATAGTCTGAATTACTTTTTGTATCTAAGCAGTGATTCTGTTTGCAATGATTTTCACTTTGTTTTGCTGTTTAGCAGGAGTTGTGTTGGGCATTCCCTCTGAAGAGGTTTAATTTCCCATATGAATTAATTAGAAGGGACACAGTCTCCCGATAAACTAATTTGCTTTGAGAGCAACTTGTGTCATGATGCTCCCCACAGGCTCTTAAGCCAGTTTGATGGTAATTAAATTGCTTTAACTGATGAAAACTCTTCATTCCTGCCCCTTATCATCAAAAGATCTTTCAGAAGGAAATGTTCAGAGAGGAAATGAAATAGAAATGTAATAGGGGTTGGCCCACAAGAGAGAGAAAGCAAAAATTACAGATACATTTGAAAGCTGCTGTGAACCACGTAATGACTATGAAAGAGAGAAAGTTAAAGGACAGAGTATTTCCTGTCATATACAAAGCTGCTTTTAAAATGAAAGTGATCAGATTTTTAAAAAAATAACTACTGTACATAGTAAGTGAAACTCTTTAAACGTACCTACGGAGATCCGAGGCTAGAGTTTGTTTTTAGCACACACCCAACATGCTCCACAGAAAAAGACCAGGCAAGGTTAAGGTAGAAGATAAACAGGACCCTACAAACAGCTACAGGCCAGAAATCCAAAGGGACTCCCACGTCATCTGTACTCCCACGTGTCTCTTGTGCTGTGATAATGGCGGGGCGGGGTGACAGTGTAACCGAACCGGTCTAATGAAATAAGAGAGATACGGCGAATAACGCTGAAAACTCACCTTTCATGGTGCTGCCGTCCCCGGCCGCGGAAGGACAGGGCTGGCCTGCCGGAAGGGGAGCCCTCTGGGAAATGTAGTTCACGGGCAAAAAAACAAGCCCTAAGCACGAAGACTACAACTCCCATACGTCAAGGGAGGGGCGGGGGAGAGGGGGAGCGAAAGGTGTTCCCAACATCCTAACACCTGAGTCAACTTGAAAACGCTGAGAACTTCATAACAGCCCTCACGGAAATGTATAAGATTAAAATCCGATTTCATTTGATACAAATGCATGTGATAGTTTTGATAGAATGCATTGTACATGCTTGTCCGTATAAAAGATGCATTTTCTTTGAGCTGATACTAACAGGTTTTAGGCTTAAAATGTGACTAAGATAATGGAAGAAAAATCCACTGAGGGCTGTTAAAGACATCGCTTCTAGCTGGGGAATTAGGCCAGTGCCAACCTGTCTGCTGCCTACTCTGTGCAGCCTGGCCAGAACCCATCACGCCTCTCAGCTTGGTGCAGGTTTCAGTCTCACTAATCACCTGATAATTTGTACAGTTTGCCTGGCAATAAGGAGTTTGCGTTTGGGGTTTGGGTTTTTGTTGTTGTTGTTGTTTTTCTTCAAATGAGACTTATTTTTCTGAGGAACAAATAATTTGAGGAAGGCCAGACTGCTGCATGTTAGCAGCCTGGTGCACTGGATGCTCAGCTGTCTTACAGACATTGGTCTCTTTCTAAAGATTTGGACTGCTTTTCAAATGCATTCACCAAAGAGCTCTTGCTAAACAGTTCAAAACATTGCAGAAAGTTTTAATCCAGTTTTCTTGTCTCTTACAGTTATTTCAAAGCCCAGGTGAGCCCAAGCCTCTGTGTAGCAGCGTGAAATTTTGTGATCAAAAGGAAGAAGCGTATCCTGCTCGCTCGGTGTGCAGTGCCACCCTGCCTGTCCTTCTGCCCCTGGGCATAGGTGTGTAGTGCAACCCTCTTTTTGGCAGCTTTTTGAGTCTAAATGACTTCCAGTGATTTATACTTTAGGAGTTTAAAGGTGTTTTAAACTGTTGGGTGATGACTTTGCTTTGGTGGCACCAGGGTGGCGAGGGCAGGTGGCACCCCCAGACCCCGTTTGTCCCTGGTGCTCCCCGAGAGTGCCCGCCCCGTTTCGTGCGCTCCCTCCGGGGATTTTGGGCCAATGCCCCCCGCTCGAGCAGCGCCTTCCCTGACGCTCATTACCATAGTGCCCTCCCAGCAACCTCCGCGGGTCCCGGTGGTGCCACCGCCTCCCGGTCCGTCCCTCCGTCGCCTCCCGGTCCATCCCTGGCCGCCCCAGCGGTGCGCGGGTTGCGGGCGGGGGGCTCGGGCGGGCGGCAGCGGGACCGTCCCCACACGCTCTGAGCGCTGCGGGGGCGCAGCGGCCGTGGGCCCGGGAGGCGGCGGCTATGTGGTAGCTTTGCGCAGTGGCAATATCGTAGTCAATGAGGTTAACCCGAGGCGCGATTATTGCTAATTGAAAACTTTTCCCAATACTCCGCCTTGACAACTTGAAAAATAGTTGGCATTGGCAATTTTTGAGAGTGTCTACGGAGGCGGATTTTGCGTGGTCAAAAAATAGACATGCAGCGAAAGGAGGAGAAGTGTTATTCTTTAGAAGTTGTGGTCGCAAGTGACAGTTCTTTAGCACTTGGGTTTCTCCACTTCTACTTGCACTGATTCATTCCTTCTTCAGCACCTAAGAAAGAAAAAGACAGGAACCGAACTCTTTATCTAAAAGCGCGCTCAATTTATTAAACCCTGTCTTTCGCTGGAGCAGGTGGTGGGGATGCTTGGGAAGGACTCGTACTGGGATGTGGCTCACCGGCGGCTCTGGCCGCTCGGGGCTGGCTGCGGCTCACGGCCCGGGGGTGCCCGGGCGAGGATGCGCTGAGGGCGCGCGGGCGCGGAGGGCTCCCCTCGTTCCGCGCGCGGCTGGCCGCGGTGACGTCACGCTTACTTTGCATATTCCCTCCCAGCAGCCTTCGCGGGTCTAACGGGGGCCCAGGACGGAGGGCAGAACGGAGCGCCCCGGTCCCGGCGGGACACGGGGAGCGCCGGGCGGGCGGGGGGCACTGCTGGGGGAGAGCAGGGAGGAGCGGGCGGGCGCTGGGACTCGCCCCGACCTAGGCGGTAGCCCCGGGGCGAGTGGCGGCGGCGGCGGCGGAAGCAGGTCAGCTTTGCGCAGTGGCAGTATCGTAGCCAATGAGGTTAATCCGAGGCGCGATTATTGCTAATTGAAAACTTTTCCCAATACCCCGCCATGACGACTTGAAATATAGTCGGCATTGGCAATTTTTGACAGTCTCTACGGAGACTGACTGTTGTTGTGAAAAACAGATTTATTACATTCATATCAAAGGAACTTTTTGATGAGGGTCTGTGGCATAGGCGTGTCCCGAGGTTATAGACGATTGTTACGAGAAACTCTACGGCTTTAGTTCGTTTAGGGGTGCAAGCGTTTGCTCCTCCCAAAAACGCGGTTCAATAAAATGAGGACGCTTTTCCATAAAAAAGTCATTTATTTTTCTCTCAAAGCTGCTGAAAAAGGAATCGGTCAGTGAAAATTGAAGTGGAGGGGTTTACGCGCTGGAGAAAGGTTTCTCGAGTAGCTCTTGTTGAGCAGGCTCCTTAGAAGAGCCTCTCAACAGGCAGTGAGGAGTCGGGGGGGGCGGGGCGGAGTGAAAGTCTGAATCGTGCTTCCCTAGGTACAGAAGTCCTCGAAAACCTATTAGGGAACACTTAGTGTAAGGTACTGTAAACTCCATTTTGTGTGCATTTCTTTATGTATATCCTTTGGCATCACTTGCTTTAAGAAAAAAAAAAAACAATAGAAAAAGGCTCCTTACTGTCAAAGAAATCACAAACCTTTACTCTGGAAAAAGCAGAGTAATCCTGCTTTTAATCAAATCCTATTATATTAATAAACCCCATCCCTTCCTAATTTGCAGCAGTTGTCTTATTTAATAACTAAGCAGACCCTGCGGAGGGAGACTAATGATCACTGCACACCAGCTCCGCTGAGGCTCCACTGCAGCTGGAAGCAGCTGCCCTCCATCAGTCTTTATGAATGAGATGTACCTTATGCTGCTGACAGGTTGCCTCTGACATTCTCTGTATGGGCAGAGAATCAGATCCACGTGTGCCATCTGGATGGTCCTGCCTGCCAGTAAGACCCTGATCTGGGCAGCTGCTTTAAACTTTGGTAGAGAAGAAAACTTAGTAGTGAACATTAGTGTTTCCTCTTAATAATTTCTGATTTCTTCTTTTTTCTTTTTTTTT
>QWTY01045912.1:0-30870 GCA_008033365.1 Pseudorectes ferrugineus
AAGCAAAGGAAACTGAGGAGTTCATTCCCCACTTCCCCAGGGCAGGCAGGTGTTCTGTATCCCCAGGACAGCAGGGTTCCATCCCACATAACAGTGACTTGGGAAGACAAACACCATCACTCCAAATGCCCCCCCTTCCTCCTTCTCCCCCAGATATATTGCTGAGCATGAGGCCATATGGTCTGGGATGTCCCTCAGGTCAGTTGGGATCAGCTGTCCTGGCTGTGTCCCCTCCCAGCTCCTTGTGCACCCCCAGCCTCTCGCTGCTGGGGTGGGGTGAGGAGCAGAGAAGGCCTTGGCTCAGGGTAAATCCTGCTCAGCAGTAACAAAAACATCTCTGAGTTATCAGCACTGTTTCCAGCACAAATCCAAACCATGGGCCCAAAACAACTACTGTGAAGAAAATTAACTCCATCGCTGCCAAAATCAGCACAACCTGCTACACTGCATTTTCTGCTTCCCCGGGGAGTGTTTTTCAAGGGAAAATAAGCTATTTTCTACGTTTCTTTAACAGCTTTTGGAAATAAGAATCTCTTTGCTGTTGTGTAAAGCAGGCTGGCTGGGCTCTGTTTTTCGAGGTTATCCTCACTTGTAATTTCATATAATCCAGCTGTGTGGGGAGGCAGCTTCAGAGACGCGGGAGAAGACCCACTGAAAGAAATAAAAACATTGTTTTCACGGCTGCACTGCAAACCTGCTGTTCCGGACCTTCCCCGCTGTACCAGCCTGTGCAATAAGAACCGTGTGAGCTCTGGGTGCCTGTCAGGAAGAGCCTTGTCCAGTGTGCGGCCTTTAAAGGCACAGGAGCTGTCGGGAGCCGCCTGGCTCTGTGTGTTCCCCCAGAGCCTCCCGGAGCCGCCCCGGCGGGCGGGGCCGGGCGCGCGGGGGCCGGGCCAGGCGGCTCCGAGCCCGGCGCCGCCATGCCCAAGGTGGTGTCGCGCTCCGTCGTGTGCTCCGACACCCGCGACCGCGAGGAGTACGACGATGGGGAGAAGCCGCTGCACGTCTACTACTGCCTGTGCGGGCAGATGGTGCTGGTGCTCGGTGAGCCGGGGCAGGCCGCGGCCTAGGGAGGGTCAGGCCACGGCCCGGCGGCGCAGAGGGCCCGGGAAGGCGGCGGCGGGGTGTGAGTGCGGGTTCTAGATGCGGGGTGCGGAGTGAGGGTGCGGATTCCGGGTTCCCGGCGCGGGTGCCCGCCCGGCCCCGCCGCTAGCCCGGCCCCGCCGCTCCCCGCAGATTGCCAGCTGGAGAAGCTGCCGATGCGGCCGCGGGACCGCGCCCGAGTGATGGACGCGGCCAAGCACGCCCACAAGTTCTGCAACGCCGAGGAGGAGGAGAGCGTCTTCCTGCGCAGGTGGGCCCGGCTCTGCACCCCCCGTCCCTCTGAGCCCCAGGCCTGGGGAAGGGGCTGTCCTCCCTGCCCAGCTGGGAGCCGCCAGGCACGGAGACGCTGTGTCCGCGTGTTCTGCTCAAGTGCTGCCTCTCTCCCCCAGACCCGAAGGCATAGAGCGGCAGTTCAGGAAGAAGTGTGGCAAGTAAGTGACTTTTTTTAGTCTTTCTATAAGGAAGCCATAGGAATCCAGAATCTGGGTTTCCTCTCAGCTATGCACATTTCTGTTTCCAGGTGCGGACTGCTGCTCTTCTATCAACACCAACAGAAAAATGCTCCTGTGACGTTCATTGTTGATGGTGCTGTGGTCAAATTTGGCCAGGGTTTTGGGAAAACAAACATTTATACTCAGAAACAAGAACCTCCCAAAAAGGTAATTGGCTTTAGAGAAGAAGGATATCTTTGCTTTTCTAAAGGTGTTGTGTATAAAATATCTTAGTGGTGAGGGCAGAGGGGAGAGAAAAGAAAAAGGACCTCTGAACAATAACTCAATTTGGTGTCTTTTCTATGTCTCCCTTAAGTTTTCCTTGACAGAGGTCACTGCAGCTTGGAGTCCTAGCACTAAAGGAGAGCAGAATAAACTTGGAAATCTAGACTGTGCCTAATGTTTAGGCTCAGTTAACAGAAAGTTTCCAATTGTAAGTAGGTCAGGTTGGTAGTCTGCACAGTGATTCTCGAAGTCTGGCTCATCTACTGTATATCAGTGAGCTTGCTTCTGGTAATGACACCTCTAAGCCCAGAAATCACTGAGCGTAATTCCCCTTTGCCACCCACAGAGTTCAGGTAATCTTGATGACTTGTGTAAGAAGCCTTAAAAGCTTTGGAAGGAGGAAGCAATCCCTACTGGCACAACTGTTGCCAAGGTTTAACAAAATATTCTTGTTTTTCACCCAGGTGATGATGACCAAACGGACCAAAGACATGGGCAAGTTCAGTTCTGTCACAGTCTCCACAATTGATGAAGAGGAGGAGGAGATTGAAGCGGTGAGTTTTGGATGCCCTTAGTGGCAGCCACATCTTAGCTGGGCAGAGCCAGCGATGGTCTCACTGTTTGGATGAGATGTTGTTACTCTGGGGTTTGCTGTTGCAAAGTGACGTGTGTTTCAGAGGGAGATTGCAGACTCGTATGCACAGAATGCAAAAGTGATTGAGAAACAGCTGGAACGCAAAGGCATGAGCAAGAAAAGGCTACAAGAGTTGGTGAGTGTTTTCTTTGGTGTTGAACACAAAGCTTTGAGATGTGTTTGCTTTGTACACAAAAGCTATCTTGCAGGTCAGACTGAAAGTATAGAGAGGTCCTGGTACAGTCACAGGCAACTTGCAGCTTTGTGAGGATGAAATTTCCTTTACAAGTTTTATAGAGATGTTCTTCTCGTCCCCCTGAACTTAAAATTGCATGCCATTACCTGGAGAGCTAACTGAAGAGCAGCTAGCAGAGTGCTTGCAGGGAGGCTTTCTGTGACCCGTTGGATGAGGAACAAGGGAAGGAGAAATCAGGCCATGGCTTTGCCAGTCTGTGCTGTCATGCCTGCTTGGCAGAGCAGGTCATTGCCATGAGGCATCAGGGCAAAGCAAGGCTCTTGTGGAGGATCTGCAGTTCAGCTGCTACTGCAAGGGGTACTCGAAGAATAAATGGCAAGAACATCACAACTGATCTTACCTGCTGTGACAGAAGGGTAGTAGAGGGAAGGGGAAGGAAATGTGCAGCTTCCACCTGAGGATAGAAAATATGAAATTGTCTCCTGGGCAGTTGGTCTTGGGCTTTTTATGATTTTAAAGATGGTCCTCGTTTTGTACGTCAGTGGAGGAGGAAGTCAGCAAAGCACTTGAGCTACTCTTGCTCCTGGTTTTGGAACTGAAAAGTTTGCGAAGAAGAGCAAACCTCATTGGAGCACTGAAGGGAAAAGTATCCAGATAGTATTTAATTCTGCCTTACTTTTCCTATTCAGGCTGAGTTGGAAGCCAAGAAAGCCAAGATGAAGGGAACCCTGATTGATAACCAGTTCAAATGAAATGCTGTGTATCTGCTGGATATTTGGAGACAGGAGAAAGCCACCAAGAGCTATCACAGTTCTGTCAACAAAGCAGAAGTAACAGATAATGTTCAAGCGTCGCACTGTGCTGCAGCCAGCTTGGAGGATGAAAACCTCTCTGTATCCCTCTGTATAAGTGATACTCTGGGTACCAGTCTTAACTTCAATGGCACTGGAGACTTTGCTCAAACTGCAGTTCTCTACAGACCCAGTGTTATGAGCAGGCTGTTCCAGGTAGAATATTTACTTTCAAGAAAATCTTTGCTGGGTGCCTTCCCGAGTTCACCTTTAGATACCTGTCTTTTTATTTTGTAGTTTTCAAATGTGTTTCCCTGAATATATTAGAATGCTAGGTAACTATACAACAAAGAAATCCTTATAAAAGTAAGCTCTATGCCTGTTGTTCATTTTGTTACTTGAAATGTGTCCAAAAGGTGCAGCAGACTGAGCCATGCCATTCCAACACAGTCTAGAATGACTGGGATGCAAGGCTTGGGCATGGTGGTGCTGCTCACCCTGACCTGCCAGAGGCAGCCAGCATAGACTGGGCAGCAGCACTGCAGTCTTAGCTCCTGCTGAACACCACAAGGCTGCAGTTGTACAGAATTACACTGTCACAACAGACACATACAAGAATATAAAATCCAACCCTGTTTTAAACTACCGTAAATAAAAACTGCTACTAATGAGTTCAAATACATGGTTGGAAGTTACTGATACAACCAGTGATCATTAAAGAATACAACTGCACATCTGAACTAGCCCATTGGGCAAAACAGTATCAGTATTTGGAGTTGTGAAATGTGAAGGAAAAATTGTTTTGAATGTACTGACCACTAAGGACTTGGATAGACAACATTACACACCAGTTTTTAAAGTACCTTGTTTGGGTAATAGTACTTGGTGCCTCTTGCGTCATGTAATAACAGTGCTCTCTAGCCCATGTCTTTGTTGCTCTACTTGGGATTAAATACCATGTTACAGACTTGAACTAAAATACCTCTACTAAGTAGCATAAAATGCGAGCAATGAACAAGATGCTTCCATCTCCCACAATTATTATGGAAAACTTCCTATAATCAATAAAGATTTTCCATCTGGCTTTATAATCCTGACTAGGAGAACTCAGATGTGCTTACCTAAGGACCTATCCTTCCTCTCTCAGGAAAACAAGGTGTAAAAGAGGGAGTGAACTCGGCCCAGAGCTAGCAGAGATAGGTCTGCAGATCCTGTGACAATTTAAAGCCAGGATGGTAAGCAGGTGTTCAGGTTAACTCTCACAGTGCTGATCTTGGTCCCGGCTGATCATCTGCTAATCTGAAGCCTATTTCCAGAAGCCTGTGGCCAGAGGCCCTTGGTGGTGTGTGATACTTGGGAAGGGCAGGAGGTGTGTGTAGGTACACAAACCCCTTTCCCAGTATGGTAGCACAGTCCAGCCAGGCGAGGGCCTCAGCGTCCCTCTGGGAGCGATCCAAGCCTTGGGTAACTGCAGGTTGCTCTCTATAAAAATTCAGAAGATTTTTTTCCCGAGCAAGAGTAAAAGACTTTGACATCTGAAAATAGGTTTTGAACCATGTGAGAGGTGCTGGGATGCAGATGCTGAGTCTCCAGTTGTCCAAGGATGAAGTGTGGTCTTGCTTCAAGTGACACCAGAACAACAAGCTAACTTGGGGCTGGTGTGATTCATTGTCAGGGTTAAGGCTGGGAGTGACAAAAGGCTTCAGCTGAGGACAGGCTGTGAAGGGGCTGCCAGGTGGGGATAGGACCATCTTTGCAGTTTGGTGAGGCACAAAGAAAATCTGGTGAGTGCCCCAGCTCAGCACAAGTTGTCCAAAGTAGCTGTAACCAACTACCATCAACTTCTTCAGCTGCCACCTGGAGCCTTGAGACAGCACAGCATAGGCTTCTGGAAGGCCAGTCCATGTTCAGTCAGTTTGTTATTCTTATCATTGGAAATCTCCCTATTTTGGCTCAGGATGTGTGCATGTCAGAAAGGGGGGGTACTTCGTTTCTTCTGAGGTGCTTTTGATACACTCTAGTTATGCAGTCCATGGCTGAAACAACTCCAACACAGAGAATCTGATCCAATACATTATTATGTATTTCTTACTTCAACTGGAGCTAGTGTAAATCAAATTGGGTTTTTCATTTCTAGATCTAAATGAATTAAAATATAGTAGCTGACTGTAGCAACAGGAAGCAGGGTCACCTAGTTCAAACAATTGATGAAATGTCCTGTTATAATAGATAAAACCAGCCGTCCTGCAGGGTTTCCCATACCCTGGTAGCAAATGGGCAATCTGCAGCAGAGTTCAGACCAAAGAAAGGTCAGATTTCATGTTTCTTTAAAAGTCAACACTTGTTTTTATAAATCTGTAGATACAGGTAAGTGATAGATTTGTTTGTTTAGCTGAGCACCATATTGTATGTAAGAACTCGTCCAGATGCAGAGGTATCACAAAATGTGAAATAAAAGTGAAGGAGGGGATCTGTTCCAAAAGTAATGGCACACATGGCCAGACTTACCTTACTGTGTTTCATGACTTAGTCCAGACCAGTTTCCAGGCACCTTCACAAGACCCTAGTCTGATTTACCATGTCGGAACAGCTCTGGATGTAACAATGCTGCCTGGGTCCCCATAACCTGTACAAAACCTCCACACAATTTGTAAACACTGAAGAGACGTGGTAACAGTGAATCCAACCTCCTCCATGTTAATCAGAGCTGTGCCTGGGGAGCAGCATGGAGTCCTCCTTGCCTGCCCCCTGAGGGGACATTTCTGGTCAACCCTTACAGCTCTCCTTGTGCTCCATGTTTGTGCTATTTTACTCACTGAGTGATGTGCAGATGGCCTGCTCTGACTCCCTAGACTGTTGCATTGATAAATGCACACTGACAGTGTGTATGACAAAGTGATCAGCTTGGGAGCAGCACTCACTGATCAGCCTGAATCAAACTAGTCTCAGTTTTTGCTGGTGCTGTCCTAAAGAGTCCACGGGGCTTTGCCACATCCAGGCATTTTAAAAGTATAAAATGATGGGCTTGTTTAAAAGGCTGCAGGGCTGGGCTCCAAGGATGAAATGGAAGCCTTGTAACTCCCTGCTGAGGAATCCTTAAGAACCGAGCTGGCCACAGCATACTGGGTTTAGGTAGATTTCAAGGCACAAGTGGCCAATCTCTTTTGTTGTCAGCCAGAAAAACTCCATCCCATGCCTGCAGCCAGGGCTGTAACTCCTGTCAATCCCAGCAGGATCAGGAAGCGACAACCAGCAAACCACTGGTGAGATGACACCTCCCAGAACCCCCCTGATGCTGCCAGTCTTGGTGTGGGGTCTTGGCAGGTCCTGAGGGCTCATTGTTCCCAAAACCACTACCCCCCAGCAGCTTGGTATGGCTCTAGGGTGCGCAGAACTGGGGCTGTGTCCCTGCAGGTGTGTGAGCTTAGCTCTGTCCCCACAGCCCAACCCACCATGCATGTGCTTTGGGCAGCTGACGGGGCCACCTTGCATGGCTGGGCAGTGGCAGGATCAATCCCCACTCGGAACAACTGATTTTACCCTGCATGACCCAAAGCATTGCCTCTTCCCCTGCCCCTCTGCACCAGATGCTGCCAGTCATGCAGGCAGCACATGAAAGATGCTGGGGCAATGCCTGCCAAGGGTGACAAGGACATAGAAGCAGGGGCACTCCTGGCTCCATCCAAAGCCCAGAGACACAGCCTGGAGTGACCCAACGATTGCTGAAGGGGACAGTGGAGTGGATGAGCTGGCACTTTGCTCGTCTTTTACAAGTCAAGTCCTTGGGGTGGGATGCTCTCCACTGCAAGACTCAGCACACAGCCAGGCACAGCCCAGTTGGGGCAGGCTGGTGCACACTGAGCCATTCCAACCATCCCACACCACTTGCCACCTGCCCCAGCCACTGACAAGTGTGTCACACGATCCCCTGCATAGCTGTGCTGCATCAACACCTCCTAAGCCTGGGATTTATGGCTGCTGAGTGAGGGGCTGACACAAAAGCGGCACTACAGGCATTCACCCATCCCTTCCCACCAGCAAAGCAGATGATACACGAGGCTGGACACAGCTCCTGTGGACGAAATCATGACGTATGTGATGTTCAGCCCTTTCCAGAGGAGAATCATGCTTAAAAGGAAAATCCACCCCCATCCATGCCATCCTTGGGGCAGCACAGCCCAATGCTGTGTTGGAGGGACTGCACTCAGCTTGCTGCCTTGCCACTGGCTGGCCCCAGTCCCTTTCTCATGCCTCAGTTTCCCCACAAGAACAAAGCCCTTAATCCCTGTGCAGTGTGCTCCTATGGCAGGCAACAGCAGCAGCTAAACCCCCCAGCCTCCCAGATAAAGCTGCTCCCAGGGAGCTGCCAGGAGGGGGAGGTTAAAACTCCAGAAGGCCTACCAGCCTGCGCTACCCAAGGGTGGACTGCAGGGAAAACCCCTTGTGGGCTCTGCCCCACATCTCCCACCTGCCAGAGCTAAAAACAGCCGTGAAACACATTCTTGTTTCCTGAATCCCCGAGGCAGTTGATACAGCAGGTAGCTAAAACCCATTTCACTCAGTGCCAGCCCTGCACCCCAAGTCCAGTGCACAATCCATAGGTCTAAGGCCTTAGGGATCCCCCAGCTCAGCTCCTTTGCAGCCTGGCACAACAGCCCAGGTCAGTGCCTCAGTCACCCACCACTGTGTGCAAGAAGAAATTATGCACTTACCTTCTTGTGCCAATGGCCTGGCCGTTTCCCTGTGGAGGAAAGGACAGGAAAGGGATGCCCCATGCTCAGCAACCAGCAGCATTTCGGAACAGCCCTTGAAATCCAGGCGAGCTTAGCAGCAGGAGGCTGAGAGCCCTTAATTAATAAGCTTGCACTTGTACAACAGGAAAGGGCTGCCTGGTAAAGCTGCCCCATGGCACAGTCCCCTGCCAGGCTGCTGCCTGTGCCCACAACACTGCCCATCGCTTGTGGCATTGCTTCACATCTCACCTTTACAGCCCATTTCATTTCCATAGCAGGCAGGGGAGGATCTCACACTGCAGCAGCCCAGGGGCAGTTGAAAAGCATCAGCAAGGACAGCTGGCTCAGCTGTGAGGCACAAGACTGTCTCCCATCAGGAATGCACATGCCCACTCACAGGGACCCCAGCAAGCCAACACCACCTGCAGCAGGAAGGTGCTGCGCTCTCATGCCTGGCTGCCCTGCTTAGATTCCAGCAACAAAAACAACTCTTGCCCTTTGCAACACAAGGTCTTGTTTAGTTGCCTTGGGCAGTGGTTGAGATTGGTTTCAGTGATTGAAATCAACTGCTTTGAGCAGGCCTGGGCAGCCAGAAAGGACCAAAGGCATGGGGGAAGCAAGGAGACTCGCTGATCTGAAGGGCAGAAGACCAGGAGAGCATCCACTCACCACTCCAGATCTCCAGGCAGAAACCAGGCAGCTTCACTTGGGTGACTCACAGAGCTACAGAGATATCTGGGTAAAGGCCACACTACACACATTGCTCAATCTTGCAGTTTTCCCCAAATTGTCCCAGCAGCATGAAGGAATTTTCCCCTTCCCCTGGAATTTTGAACCTTAAGTTCCAGGGGTAAGGAATGAGCCTGGGAATGCAGCTCCCTGCCTAGCAAGCACAGCTGATAGAGAAGCTGTCTCTGCTCAGCTGCTGCATCCCCACAGCACAGCACCCTCTGTGAGGGCAAGGTTAGCCAGGGAAGCTACAGAACAGCAGCAATTAACTGCACTTGTGTCCTCTGGCTGGGTTTTAACATGCCCAAGTAGGTAGCTCAGTTTCTATGGCAGAGAACATGATGTCAAGCTCTGCTCCTCCGGAGAGTAGCAAACGCTCCCTTAGACATTCCTCCAGCCTCCCAGGCATTCAGTGCCATGGGGAGTGCTGTGCTTTACAGACAGTTTAGGCACTTGGCACTGTCAAAATCAGGTTTCACGAGCTCCAAGGAGCAGACAAGCTAGAGGCAGGACTGTGGCACACACTCAGTCCATCATCTCTGGTTAGTGGAGTCTCATGGAGGTCAGCTGGGTGAGTCCTTCAGAGCTGCCAGTCCCCATTCCAGCCTACACCACCGGCTTCCCTGGGGAGGAAACACTACCTAGCTTCCTTGGCAGCCTGCACTGTGTCTACCTGCCAGTAATTAGCAGGTAGTGAGGCTTGCAGGATGGAGATGGTTTATCTTCCTCCTTCTCTACAACTGCTGAGACCCCCAACCCCCTCATACTTCAACTGCTGTAAGAACAAACATGAGATGAAGAAAATTGGTTTTGGATTTTTATTTCTCTGTAGTCTTTAAGCAGGAGTGACTGAAATAGAAACCATCATGAGTCCCATCTGGGGGAATAATTTGATAAAGACAAGGCAGGCAGTCACCCCTGCCCCATGCCAACCTGTATAAACATCAGCCGCCACTGTTTAGTAACTAGATGGTTTTCAAAGAAGTCCATGAACAGTCATAGACTATATAGAACAACATGCCAGTTCACAACAGGAAACAACTTATGTATACTTCTTGATTTCATCATACAGGACTAAGACAAAAGCACCACCCATTCCTCGGAGTACATTCGACCATGCACCTTTGAAAAAGGCCTTGGAGCCCTCATCCCGGGCAATCTTCCGCCAGCAGTCAAGAGTGCCAGAGTACATTATGTCAGCTGCAGGAGACAGACAGCTTTAGGAAATGGATGCCCATGACCCCCAACATCCAGGTCAGAAACAGCCTCATGTATCTGCTAGCTTTATAACCTCAAGTGCATCCCATTTCTTGGCTGACTTTCTCCAATACTAGCACATCAGAGGACAAGACTGCCCAGGAGAGACGTTGCTGCTGCTGCTGCTGCTGCTGCTGCATTGTCCCTGGGAGACACTGGAAGGACCGGTTCAAGCAGAAGGCAGAAACTCCTTGCTTTGACACCAACACTTCCAAACCCAAAAGCTATTGCACAGTTGGCCAGGCTGCTAAGGAGGCTGTCTTTTCTTGTCCCAGAGACACTGGCTTGCAACATCCTTGGGCGAGTTCTGCTGTTCCTACCTACCGACGTATACCTGACTTGTGCATGCCACCTTACAGGTGTGCTGCACAGGCCAAGCCATTCGTGTCCCTTCCTGTCACCTGCTTCTGCAGCGCCTCCTACACCCCTGCTTACAAGAGATGAGGCTATTTACACAGGCTGATGAAAGCCAAGCCACTCTGCCTTCACTTCAGCTCCACCACCAGCTATTGATTCAGGGATGCCCAATAACTCTTATACAGTGAGGTAGAAACTTACCTCCTTTACGGCCAGACTGCATCATCATGCGACGACGAACCGTATCAAAAGGGTAGGAGACCAAACCAGCAACAGCAGTGACAGTCTGCGCAATCATCCAGCTGACAACAATGTGGGTGTTCTTTGGGTCTGGAAGCATGCCTGCAGGAGAGAGGCTTTGATGAGAACGGCAGGTGAGCCGCCAGCACTATCGAAATGCACTACAGGCCTGCCGCAGCCCAGCATCTCCCTTCTAGTGCCGTTTTGGTCAACCTACCCTTCGCGGTGTCGTAGATGCCAAAGTAGGCGGCTCTGTAGATGATGATGCCCTGGACAGAGACACTGAAGCCCTGGTACAAGCCCCCAAGGCCATCTGAGCGGAAGATTTTGACCAGGCAGTCACCGAGCCCACTGAACTCCCGGTCGGCCCCGGCTTTACCCACATCCGCTGCCAGGCGGGTTCGGGCAAAGTCAAGAGGGTAGACGAAGCAGAGGGAGGTCGCGCCGGCAGCACCCCCGGATGCCAGGTTACCAGCGAAGTACCGCCAGAACTGGGTTCGCTTGTCCACGCCGCCCAGGAAGATCTGCTTGTACTTATCCTTGAAGGCGAAGTTGAGGGCCTGGGTGGGGAAGTACCGGATCACATTGGCCAGGTTGCCGCGCCAGAAGGAGAGGACGCCCTGCTCCCGCGGGATGCGCACCACGCAGTCGATGATGCCCTTGTAGTGCTTGTCGGCGGAGATCTGCTTGCTGGCGTGCTGCACCTGCAGGGGCCGAGATGCCGCCGTGAGCGCCGCTCCCCCGCGCGTCCCCGGCCCACCGCCGCCGCCCCCGCTCTCCTTGCGGCGACCTTGGAACGGCCCCGGCCCCCGGCCCTCACCTGCAGCAGCAGCTTCACCCTCTCGATGGGGGCGACGGCGGTCTTGGAGATGGCGGCCGCCACCCCGCCGGCAAGGAAATCCTTGGCGAAGGACACGGCCGCATCGGTCATGGCGGGAGCGGCGCGAGCGGGAGCCGATACCAGGCGGAGGAGGCGGGAGGCGGCGCTGAGGAAGGCGCCGCAATGGCCGTTAATATAGGGACTGGGGCGCGAGCGTGGGCGGGGCGCGCGTCCCGCTCGCCGATTGGCTGCTGCAGGGGGCGTGGCCAACGCAGGGGGACGGGGCCGCCATTGGAACCGGTGGGGGGCACATGGCTGCAGTGACGGGATGGGGTAGCGCGGCACGGGGGAGCCCGGTATGGAGCACCCCGGGGCAGGACATCCCGGGATGGAGCACACCGGGACAGGGCACCACGGAATGGGAGATCCCGGGATAAAGCACCGCGGGACGGGGCATCCCGGCATGAAGGATCCCACCAGCACCGCGGGCGAGACAGTCTTATATATATGTGGCCCCGGCCCGGTCAGACCGCCTATACCTACCCCGGGCACACCACTTGGCGGTGACGGGGCCATCCGTGACCACGACCCTCCGGCCCCTCTGCACCATCCCAATGCTATGGCGAGTGCAGCCGGGCACAGCACAGCCGCGGCGCAGGCTGGAACGGGGCGGGCTCTGAGGCTGCCTCATCTACGGACACGTACAGGCCCCCATCTCTCTCACCTGTAGCCTAGATCGTCGCTCAGAGACCTCTCAGGATACTGTCATCCTGCACACACAGGGCTCCAGGAGTGACCGAGCTCCAGCTCGTGTATGGATTCCTTCTGTAGTCACAGTGCTGAGCTCAGCTGAGATGCTCAGACAGGCACACACCCCACCAGGTACTACCCGCCCCCCCGTCACACAGCTGCATCCAAATGTCACTCAAGTAGAACTTCACCTATCCAAGAATTTAGCCGTGCTATTGACTGGTTCTTCATGGTCATATACCATTTCACATGTTAGTGATTCACTGATGAAGCGCTTTCTTTCAATGACATCTTATATATTTGAGTGCTGCCTTTTGGGGGATTTATCATGCATATTTGTCATTACAAAGGACAGGCTTGGTTGATTAAAGAGTTAGTGCTTGATAGGTCATAGGAGTGCACTATGATACAAAGGTGGTAGTAGCACATCAGAAACAAGTTAGAGATAACTTTTTGACTCACTTGACTCTTAGGAGGTTTGAAGAGCTGATCAGACATTCATATGCACCCATTCAATCTTTAAAATCTATTTAGAAATACAGTGTTAGTAAAAAACATACAGGTATGCTTGGACAAGGCAAGAAATCCATTGCTCCCCAACATGCTTACAATTCACATCTCCATATCCATACATGTCCAGTAAGTCTCAGTATTGTTACCTGCACTGTGCCCATGGGAAAACTGAGACACAGAGAAACATGGTCACTAGGCAGGTTGATTAGAACCAAAAGCACTTACAGCCTCAGTGTGATGCATGAGCTGCCAGATCTGCTCTCTACCATCTTAATTTTTTGCTATCAATGCTTGCATTTCTTCTCTGAGAAAAAAATCAGTATGAAGCACCACTGCAGCAGAACAGAGTGAGTCCATTAAGAGAGATACTGCAAGACTTCAGCTGTAAGATACATCAACAATGAGTTCTAGGTGCAAGGCAGGCTCTACAGTTATCCCAAATCTTTCTGCAAGTTTCTCCACAGTTACAGACTGTTCCTGCATGGATTTGGCAATGCCTCATCCTGCTGTGACATGTACTAACCAAGCAGTTTCTGAGATTTACTTATTTTCACCCATCAGTGGTTATAAACAGTGCAAAAACACACATGAGGAGCTGTGTAAAGCAGCAAATGCTGTGCTGAGCCTAGGCTGCTACAGCTCGGGTTGGAGCCAGTGTGCACACATCTTCCTCAACTGCTGTGATTCCCATGCTGCTGGGGCACAGCCACCTTCCCCCATGGACATGGGGTTTGGGTTTTCTATCAGAAGGCACTGGGATGGGGCTGTTCCACTGTTGAACTTCTACAAAGGAACTGGAGCAACACCACGGTTCCTCAGGTATGACACGAGATGATCTTTTGTTGTCCAAAAGCTCCCAAGAGGCCCATCAGTTGCAGTGGCACTGGCAGTAACCTGGTGCTCTTGCAGAGAGGCTCCTACCTACAGGACCTGTCTGCAGCCCCTGGAGCACAGCAGTTCAAGTGGATCAATCACAGGTGGTGTGCATGGTGCTATTTTCTTGGCAAGTTCAGAGCAAGTTCAGAGCAGCATTGTAGGCTTCGGTCTGTACACTGGAACTAAAATGTGGTCTAATAAAAAAATAGAGCTTTAAAAGTACCTAAACATCATGACAAAGTTTGTGGCTCTCAAATATCTAACACATTTAAGAACTGCATTGTCCAGGAAATATTTCAGTTAGAGAACTTCAGGAAAATTATTTTTCAAAGTGTGAAGTAATTCACATACATGCAGTAACAATGCACAAGAAAGGGAGGAATATTTCAGAGTACGCACTTAAGTTTGCAAGATTGTCATTCCAGTGTATTACAATCCATTTTGCACATTACAGTTCTGTCTTAGCAAAAGCACAGTTGCAGCAGCATACTTTCATCTTTATGCTGGAAATTCAGACAAAATTATTATTCCCAAGTATGTCTCAAAAACTGAGTGGATTTGGGAGTGTGACTGAACTAAGACTGATTCTGACTCTGTAGAATGCCATGTCCACACAGTATCACTAAAAACCTGGAAATTTCAGTAGAAATTCTTGCATGTTGCATGTATTTTATTCTGTTTTATTGTCTTTGGCTGACTTGGTATCTCAGATTGCTTTAAAAAAATCCATTTTCTTAATGTCTTCAAAGACACAATTTATACTCTCATCTCCGTTCTCTTGCCTCTCTGCAATTGGTTTAATCTCAAATGGCTATTCAGTATTAAAAAGCACCTAAAATAATGTCATTTCAAGTTCCAGTAGTATAGAGTTTTCAAACTAGTTGCATCTTTTCTCTTCACTATGTGCTTGCAAGTCCATTCAGCAAATGCAATACAGATTTATTCTTTCCTGTCACAGGTGTCTCACTACAAGAACCACGCAATCCACTGAAATGTCAGTACCTGTAGCTCAGCATGTCTTTCTTGCAAAGTTCCTTAAGAAAGTTATTTGTATATCTGTAGTGGACACTCTGATGTCAGTTTTCAAGTGCTGATTTCCTTGGCTCAAAATTATCCCTTCGGAGGAGCTTTAATTCTCTCAGTTCTTGTGGGTGTAAGCTCTGGTCAACGCCAGGTGTTAGCTTGTAATTTAAAGGAGATTCAATATAACCATTTCTGTAGAGACAAACCCGCTTGCAGAATTCAAAGGTACTAAACATAACACCGAAGTATGGCACAATCTGATAAAAAACCAATATAAGAAAAAAAAATTTAGACTCACTAGTAGCATCCATAGCTTAGATGTTTAAATAAAAGGGAACTTCTAGGACTTCAGATCTGATCTGCTAATAGACCTGTCCTCATTTATATAAAATCAAGAGTCTCATCTCAAACTAGGCTGGCAGCTGCAGCATGCTAAAAGTAGGAGCTTATTGTTGTTACATAACTAATTATAACAATATTGTGAGGAAGAAGGTCTGTGCTAGCCTACAGGTTACCAGAACTTGTCAAATACCCAAGCACATCCTAAGCAATCTCAGCAAATCCCAGTAGGAAATGTGGAATTTATTCTACATACACTGGAGTGACTACACAATTTTCTTCTTTTGCCCTATGCAGAACCACCAGCTCCAGGGCCATTGGCTTTGTATCAGCCAAGGTAAGGCAGTCACAGGCAGACCATCACAATCAATCCCACTGTCACTCAATTAGCACTCATTAGCTGACCTGTAGTACTCTATGTAGGTAATCCTCATCACAGCACTATAAAACGTATTTATGTAAATTAAATTACCTTCTGTTTAAGATACCATGCTTTATTTCATGCTTTCAACTCAGCAAGGGCTGCAGTAACTGATACATATGCATTAAATAGCTGGCTGAAAGCACTGCTTTGGACTTCTGGGCAAGTGGCTTATACAAGCACACTTTTCTTTACAGCTCACTGCAACATGTCAAATTACTGAAGCTCAGGTCAGAAGAAGAACTTGTTTAGCTGTCCTAAGTGGATTGCTTGCAATCCCCCATCCATTCCACACCTTGTGTGTTAGGAACACTTCCTTCTTTAAAGATGTTGAAATGAACTTCCAAGTGGTGACATCGAGAAGCCAAGCTTGCATTTGGGGAAATACAACCAAACCGAGTTCCAAGGCTGGTTTATAACCTGTTTTGTCACTGATTCTGTCATCTATAAGCTACTAAGTACAAAGGTATGTCATAAGCTTTCTATCCCCAACTGTCCAAAACTGTCTTGATTCCTTCAGGATAGTATTTGACTGGGATGAAAGCAAAACCTCACCTTGAGCAGACTGGGTGTGAGTCCACTCCAAAGTCCAAGCACACCTTTGTTCTTCACAGTTTGCCGGAAGCAGTCAGCCATGCCAGTAAAATGGACATCAACTCCTCCATAGTGGGGAAGCCAAGGACTCTGGGCCTGTCAAGAGACACCCAGGGGGATTTAGAACAAGCAGAGAAAACCGAAGTAAATTAATTATTTTCTCCATTCTGGTATATATGGAACAGTCAACACCAGGTTTCAACAGACCGATCTGGATTCTTCCCCAAAGTATCAGCTAATTTGCATTAAAATACAAATTAAAAAGGGAAAGAACTCACTCTTTGATAGGTATGGAAGTGAACAGTAATTTCACACAGCACTTCCTTTTGTGCCATGTCACTACTAGAAATAAATCCCACCCTTGTGAGGACAAACTGCTTAACCAGAGCTACATAACCCATCAGCCCCATGCCAGCTGCTCAGGTCCAGGTAGAGATATTTCACATCCCTGGCAGTGGAACACTATGAGAGGGAAGGTTGGAGCTGGTCCCCAAAGCCACACTGCCCTCCTGTAACTCTGATTGAACCAGCTGACTTGTCTCTGTCTGCTGAGGCTGTGTCTGCACTGCTGTGAGAAGCATGAACTGTATTACAGGCTGAGGAGCAGCAGCATGGCAGAAATGGAAGGATGGAGATTTTAGCCCAGGCTGTTCAGGCCCACCAAGGGCTGCAGGTGAGCAGTTGGTGCCCACGCTCCCCTATCAATGTGTTCAGCTGATAGGAACTAGTTACAGTTAGCTGGGGAGAATCCTGTTGGGTGGCAGCTGAACTTCCAACTGCAGTACAGTGTCTGTTCACATGGAAGAAGTATAGTTGGTCATTTTTAACAGCTAAATCCTTTCTTCATTAATCTCCTACTGCATTAGCACAGACAGGATAATCTGACCTTGAATAATCCCATCCTCATCCATCTGTGCACATGCAGCCATGGATTTTTTTTGCATCGACATATCAGGGTTTCACTCAAACACATGGCAAGTGACTCTTTGGTGTCAGGGGACCCCAGAACACAGGTTGATGACTTGCAAACTGATCATCTTAAGGTAGAAGTTTGATAAAAATGGGGCTTGAACAGTTAATTGATTGATGAATATGGGTATCGTGATCCCCACATTGATCTGAAACATCATATAGTGTAGTGATTTTTCACTCCTTGTCCAGACTAACCTGTAGCTTCTCAGAGCTGCTAAGCCTATAACAAGCCTCACTTAAATTGACAAGTGGTGATGACATTTTCTAGATGCCTTAGCTATAGCATTTCAAGTACTTGGCAACTGAGATGCTGGAAATGCAAACAGATCAAAACTCATGATGTAGGTATATAAGAGAAAATGCTAATCAAGTAGTTTAAATGTTGTTGCATTCCCTTGCATTACTGGCAAGTCTACTGTTAAAATTTAAAGGCTGACAAAAACTCCCTGATTACCCACCACACTAAGGGCATGGTCTTCTTTGTCTGAAAAAAAATCACAGATCATGATTTTTTTCTAATTTTTTTTTCTGCTTGATTGAAATGCATGTGAAATACCTCTTATGGCAGGTAACAGGTAAAAACCTTCTGCACAAAGACTTTCATGTCTGTACTGCAGAAGATGCTGAGTGCTCCAACTGAGACTTCAGAAACCAGTTCTGTAAGAATGGTGATATTAGCACCAGCAATGCTTAGAAGAAAACTAAAATGATGAAAGTATCCCTAAAAATGCAACAGCAGTCTTAGGAGAACTGGATTCAAAACCCTGCTCTGCTTCCTGGACTGTCAGTCAGGTTCCATGAGGGTTTTTTTTTTTTGTAAATGAAGTTATAAGCAGTCAAGCAGTAAAGAAAGACAAGTTTCTGAAATGTTTCACGAACACAAAAATGCTATTAACATGTGATTCCCTTCCTTTTTCAGTCCCTTTGTGGTAGGCAGGGCATGGCCTGCCAGAATTTAGCTGCATGAGTTTGACTTAATCCCCTTCATTACTGTATCCACTGCAAAGGCACAGATCAAAGGTTTTGATTACAGTACTCTTGCCTGCAACACCAAAAGAAGTGACAAGCACAGTGCAGGTTTCAGTAACACAGTAAACACCTCCAGAAGGCAGTTAAAAAGGAACAGGTAAGTCAAACCCCTAGATTTCCAATCGGCCCACAGATACCTCTTAAGAGATTTATGAAATTATTTATAGTACCATTCCCCACAGATAGAGCCATTTCTAAGGTTTCAGTCTGTGAAGTATGTGTTGCCAGCCTTCCTGCTTTACAGGAGCTGAATGCTTCTAGGACCCTATACACAGTATTTAAATTACAATTGTCCACAGAATCTCAGAATCGCCTACTGCAAGAGGAAAATGAAAAACTGTATCAGTGTGTAGTTAAAACTTCAGTATTTTGGAACACAGCTAAATTAAGTAAAAACATATTAATAAAAGAAAAATACTGCAAATGCGTTTCATTTGGCACTGTTGTTCATGAAAAACAGTAGCTGTGGGTTTTAGTGGTTCTTCATCTAAGCATGTCCACCACACTGCAATCCTCACAACCACCCTATGGCACCAGAGTCAGAAAACGGAAGCAATGAAACAGATCAAATTGGTTTCTCTACCTCTTTTGCAGAAACCTACCATGACATACAAATCAAACAGGTAATCTCATTCCAAAAAGGTCAGGTTTATGACAGAGAATTTCATGCACCTCAAAGCAGCTGGAATTCCTTGCTTTTGACACCCCTTGATGCTATGGGCTCCTGCATGGAAACCTGTTTGTTAGGAACTCTCTTAAAGACTTCCTTCCCCCCAGTTACAGCTGTCTCAAACTGCAGGAGGCTGGGAATACAGCTTCCTGTGCTGATAACAGAGACCCAAGGTGTTACTCGTAGTAGTGGCAGGGCTAAGTTGCTTATTTTTTTTACCTCCGATGGACAAGGGGTTCTCTAAATGATTAAAGCACATCAAATGCAGAATTGGCTCCACCTGCTCTCTCACAAACACAGTATTTTTATATCCAGAGACCACCAAGTCTACTATGTCACTGCAACACATCCACAGAGGTAGCACTGTTCTACTGCAACACTCTAAACCCAAGAGAGACATGTACAAAAAAATGCCCAGCTACCTGCACTCATACTTTTTTTAAATTAAAAAAATATTTAAATAAGGGTGCAGTGTCATGACAAAACTCAGGTTAATTGTTATAGTTAATTGTTAACTATATAGTTAATATAGTTAATTATAGTAACTATATACCTATAGTTACCTGAAGACTCTTCAGACACCGTCTCTCCCATTGTCTGCATTACGAGGTGACTGCCAGAACAACATAATCCCATTTTGGCAACTGATCTCACAGACCTTTTCAATGACCTCCCCCAGCCCCTCTCCTGTGCAGATAAAAACTTTTCACTTGCTTTTTGGGACATTTTGGCTTGCAATTATTTGTATTCACATGTATCAGAGACTATGAATCCACAAATTTAATTCATGTACTTCCCCCATCTTCCCTGTTCATAAAGTTTGTTGGTACAAATATTTACTATTTATTTTTTGAGTATGCAGTACTCTTGACACAGAGTATAGAAGATAACTAACAGTGAATAGCTGTCATCGGTGGTATGCTACACTGATGGTGGATAGAGTAAAACTGCTTGTTATTTACATATTTTCAACAAATTCAGGTGTCTCATACTTCTGATCACTTAAAAAAAAAAGTACAGGAAGACAATTTACAGACAGATCGAGAGTTCACACTCTTAATCTGGAAGCTAAAAAAAAAAAGTCTTTGCAGTCTGGGTTAATAAGGGCACATGCAACAGGCAAGTGCAGCTGTAGTTCAAAGGAAACTGAAGGACAAGGATTGCAGTTTTCATTCAAATTAATAGCACTCCAATCAACAGAAATTTCACTCAAGTGAAGACTGGATGCTTGAAAGCATGTTTCATTCCACTGCAATGAAAAAGAATTTAAATCTAAATACATATTAATATTTTGGGGGAAAAAACATTCTCTTGAGCTTAATCAATCCTTCCTCCTCGAGGTCAGCCTTACTTGGCAGTCATTCCCTGTCAATGGTTTGGTAATGCTGACTTACCCCTAGTTAAAGTTCACCCAAAGGTATTCCGGCACACAGGAAGGTAAACCATGGCAAGCTATCAGGATACAGTCAGTTCAGAGCAGCACAGCACAGCTGACCTCCAGTGTCCTGCACTCCAGGAACACCTTGTCCCTTCCTCTGTAACCTGAAATGGGGCTAAATCATGCCTTTCTGGGAAGAATGGCACTGAGTGAGCAAAACAGCTTCATGCTTGGTCAAAAGCTTGACACTCTGCTTTAAATACATATCACCAGGCCTGTTGTACCCTGAGGCTTCACAGTTTGTTGCAGAATCCTTCCTTTGCTGCTGAGCCTAAGCTTCCTCTGCTTTAACACCTGCGGTGTGAAGAAGTCTTTAATACAGAAGTCTTTTTCCTCAAGGCAGTGCAAACCCCTTGCATGGGCAGCTCTGGGTGGCTTCCAGATGCCTCATGATGGTTCAGCTTAAGCCCTACAAATGGGTGCATTATTTTCATGCACATTAGCACTAACTTATTTAATGGTGCAAACCCTTAGGCAGACTGGCTTGGTCCCACACTTCACACAGTGGATGGCAATGCTAGTTCCTGCATCTCCTGCTGCCTATCTAGGAACCGAGGAGAAAACGAATTTTTTACAGGACTGGGGCTTTTCACAGGTCATACTTTCACTTGCCTGATGTGGATGAGCTAAGGATTTACACCAAATCAAAATAAATCACCTATAAAAGAAGAGAGTGTCCATCAAGTTTTTCTCCTGTTTATGGAGTATTTTCCATAATTAGTCACCTCACATGTCATAGGCACATCACTCTAAGCACAGACAAATGGATAGAAGGCTGTCCTGTATAACTGATGCAAAAGTACTCACGTTGGGAGTAACAGTAATAGCTGTACCTCCAGAGACATTATTGTCTCCTGGCTGAAAGTTATGTCTGTAATAGCTGTGTGTGAACAGCAGCAAACCCAGCCCATGTCAGGTCCTGTCTGCTGGGTGAGCTTATGGAGTTTAAAAAGGTGGGCTGAGTTAACTTATCTGATCTGTCCCAAAGCAGATTAAAGAGCTCTCACTCACACCATACTGATCACAGAGCTGAGGCAGCTGTAAGAGGCTGGCAGACATGATCAGCTGGCACTACCAAATCTCAGACTGGGGGCGTGGTGGCCACTTTAGTGTCTAGGAAGATCATTTGGAGAGAATTGCATTCTGCCATCCCTCAGACTTCGTGCATTTCAAACTGGTGCAATGTGTTTTCCTGCTTTTCTTCAGCAGGCCACTGTGTTGCAGTGCTAAGCTAATCTACCTCAAGGTGAGTATTACATAATTACCACACCACAGCTTCTTGGATGAACAGGTTTAGAGGCAAGGCAGACCTCATTGTTAAAGCAGCCCAGTCCTGCTTCCAATTCTTGATCTACAATTTCTTCCTCTTATCCAGTTTTCCTACTAACATTGTTCAGTGTTTCAACTTGACAGACAGTCAGTCTTCATGCTTTTCTCCTGTGGAAGTCTGGGGATCTGAGAGAAATTCTTCTGACATTTGTTCAGATTCATAAAAGCTGATCTAGGCTGTTACAGAAGGCAAAGCCTTTGTTATGCTCCATAGCTTTTTTCAGGCATTGTCTCGACCATTTACCAGACCAAATAGTTCCCTAAGCAGCAGAGCAGTAGTCTGCAACAGCTTCAGAAAGTGGTATAAAATATCTTTATAACAACATCAATGAAACAATAAAAATCACAGGTAGCTCAAAGTATTCAGACACAGTAAAAAAGAGAAGGAAGGAAGGGATTTTACCACAACCAGAATCTGACACCTATTACCTATTTGCTGATAATCAGAGGAGCCAGGCTGGTCCCAAATTCAAGTACCACCCAAGGCATGGGAACCTGGCTGATGCCTGAACCCCAGCAGCAAGAAGAAGGGGAGCATGAGATCATATGGAGAAATAAGAAAAGTAAGAACTCACACTGCAGCCTCCCCCTTAGAGATGAGACTCTAAAATATTTCACCTATCTGTGCACTCGTTTTCACAACACTTGATGGAAGTTAATATCTCTGAAATCTCCACTCTTTTGTCAAGTTAACTTGAAGGTGGACAGCAGGATCAAAAGTTATCGGGGGCAAGGACAAAGACAGACAGTTAGCAACCATCTAAGCCTTACTTAGGAAATCGTATTAGAAGTAGTAATATTGCTCCTTATTTGCTTCCACACCATGGAATTTGTGTGGTCAAATGGCTCAATTTCTGAAACTTTCAAGGCTCCCATGCTGTTCACTATTAAAGGGTCTCCCTGCACAAAGTCTCAGAGCACGTATGCTTTGCAGATGTCATGTGAACCACATGACCCAAAAAGGATTCCTTAGTTTTAAACCAGGTCATGACTCCAATAACTTTCATATTCCCAGCTGACAAGAACACAGATTTCACCACCAGCAGTGACACTACAGCTTGTGAGCTTCCAGAGGCTGAACACCAGCCCAGTGACTGTGTCCCATGACGGAGAACTCTTTGCAAGTCACTCATGCTTAAGCAAAGCAGGAGTACTGCTCCTCATCTCAGCAGAGATAAGGAACATTTATCATTCTCTTTTTCAAAACTCTTTATAACCCAGCCGCTGGGTTCTTGCTAGACTTACTTTTACCATGCAAGGGGACTATTTTTAAATAAATACTTAAATAACAGTATTCCTTTTAAAAGAGAGGCTTTTACTTTGAACTGCTTAGTTTTCTTCAGGTTACTAACTCATAGCATTTACATAACTTACAACAGATTTCACATTTGCAGAGCATCTTGTGTTCCAAAGAACAAAAAAAATCCAACAAAAAACCCAAAACACATTGCAGATTTATAGGCAGCCGAGGCCAAACTGATTAAATTTTGTCACTGAAAAGAGGCCACTTCTTGGGTGATGCATGGCAACAATCTACACTACCCAAAAACAGTAAGCCTGTTTGTTTGCAGGAGTGATGGAAGTCAAAGACTGCATATTGAAACAGAAAGATCAGCACTGAACAATGCTTTCCCCACAGAGATGTCCTGCACTTTACTAACAGTATGATTTATTCTTTATTACAAGGGTTTGATAGCAAAGCTATACGTCAGTAGCATTTACTGGTGAAGGACAGTTTAAGACAGGTTTTAGTCACAGATACTAAAATATGGAGACAGGGCTGAGCTTCTGAAAACCATGCAAAGTTTGTTCATGTAAGCAGGTGAGGAGTAACTGTGGAGTATCTATGAAGCTTTAAGGACATCTTTGTGCATTTTGCTTAAAAAACTACCGAAGTCACAGGTCAATCTGGGATGGAAGCTGAGAAGTGCCACTCAGGGGTGTCTGGGCCCACCTCTGCACGTCATGAGCACAGAGAGAAGTGCCAAACTTGGCTATTGGGTTTGCATTGACCATTTACGTGTTGGTAGGTTTTCAGTTCCATACATAGCCTGGGAGGGATGCCATTCTAATAATAATCTTCTGTACAGCCTGTAACAGCTTTAAATTTATCTTCCCTTACTGAAATGCCACAGCTCAGTCCAAGAGGCACTTATGAAGGTTATCATAGGCAAAAAGATGATGTGGGAAAGTAGAAACATTACCAGTGCTTCCTTACACCCAGACTCATTCAAAGGAAAATTTCCCTGCTAAAGGCAGAAAAAAAAATTGAAAAAGAAAAAAGTGTTCTTGTGTGCAAGTCTGCAAGGTAAAAAGGGCAGTACTTTAATATAGCTTAGAACCTGGATTTAACAAAGAACACTATATTGTGAGGTAAGGAAGGAAAGCCAAGAATAACAGTCAGAAGGATATAAAGATCAGTAAGTTTTTGTTCAGAAACTGATACATCATGAAAGTAAGTCAGGAAAACAATTAATATAGAACATGCCTTTGAATAAATAACCCTCTCCTTCATGAATCCCCTTCTACAGATGCACAACAAAAGCCATATTTCCATGCTGAAACATGCATACAGTACCTCTGAATTCTCTAACACGCCAATCAGGAGCAAAGTGAAAAAAGGAAGACAAAGGAATACAATTAGGATAAGCAGAACATAGAGGACTCAAATATTCAGTAAGACTCACTCATACTAATTAACATTTCTTTTAAGAAAAACATTCAGGTATATATAGCAAACACAGCATCATTTCTTTAAAAAAAAGTAAACTCGATAAAGCTAATTCTAACAGCAGAAGTTGAAGAAGCCATAGTTACAGAGCAAATCTGACATCATAAAGCATCACCAAAACACAATTCCTCCTCAAGAATTGTTCGCTGACAGTCAGCTCCTACTCCCACAGCTGTCAGTGACAGAAGCAGCCAACGTCAGAAGTGTAGGATTCAGATAAGCAAAGTTAGAAAGAATGAAGCAAGATTATTTACATTGGAGATCAAAAATAGCACCTTCTCCTTCCTCCCATAGCAGAATTCATTTCCTAGTCTATGCAAACAATTCAAGCATTGTCCAGATGAGGAGATGAATGGAGCTAACACTTCTAAGACTGCCTAGCATTTCAGGTAAAGATCTGAACTGGGTGTCCTGGTCTCATGTTTGTACTCCTCCCCAGAATCAATGGAGACAGCCTTGTGTCCTAGTTTCTCAGTTTTTGAAGCTCCTGAGACTGTCTTACAACTCCCTGGCTCCCCATCACCAGCAGCCTCACTGGAAAAGTATTCTTTAGCAATATACTCCCTCCATCTGTCAGACTGGTGGGACAAAAGGGAGGGAAAAGGAATCTGACTTCCACAGTGTACTGGGTTCCTCTTAATACACAAACCCAGCATTCACTGCTTCAAAAAAAGCCTAGCACTTCTCTATGTGCACTGCAGAGCACACACCAGGCCCGGGGTAGCTGAAGGCTTTGGTACCCGCCTCTTTCTATCAGCCAGAAAGCTGAATCACTGAATAAGATGTCTGAGAAAAATTGTGATCAGAGGTACCTGCTCCCCCATTTTCTACAGAACTCTGAAATGTCTTGAAGTTCTTTTCCTCCTTCTTTATTCTCCCCCTTTCTAGGTCCATCTCTTTGCATGATACTTTTCCTAGTGCTGTACTAGGCATTTCTGTCTTCTGACCAGCACCCTACAAACTGCACAGACCAGAAAGCACAAAGCAGAGCTGATCCCTGCAAAGCTAGGCCATACCCTGGCGCTAACTGGAAAACCCAAACTTCTCGGATAACCTTGCACGAGTTCCAGTGAGCTCTTGGTATCAGCGTGGGTTCCGATTTTCAACAGGTCTCTTTTCTGGACAACTCTCCATGAATTAAGTCATTTCCAACAAATTACAGGATTTCGCACCTAGGCAGCTCATTCTCTTTAAATACCTTTGCCTTCCCCCATGCCTTCAGAATAAATCACTGAACAGAAGGTGTTTCTCTAAGCTCAGAAAATCACTGTTCAGTGTTGCAATGCAGTTATGAGGAAAAAAACCCTCTCTGTTGATGAGCCTTTTGTTTTCATGCAAAGTATTTTTAGCCTCTCCATTTCCTACATATTTAGGCAATAAATCCAGTTCCCTTATTGCTGGAAGTGCTGATGAGATGACTTAAGCGTCCCTTCGGTGGAAGAGCACGGCCTAGTGGCAGGAAAATGAAACACGGGCCTGTCCAACTTCTTCACATGCCTGTCACGACACAGCCTGACACAAAACATTGCACCAGTTAGAGCCAAAACCTACTTTTGAACTGATTACAAAAGCTGAATGTTCAAGTAACTGCTGCATTGACAGAAAATACTAAAAGGGAAACAGCACAGTAAATGTCTTTACTTTCTTTTATTCTTTAGGGCAATGGTATTGCTGTGAGCCTAAAGACATAAAGTAAAAGAAGGCTTGTAAGGAGTATTTGCTTTTCTTAGACCCACTGGTACAGCTGGATAAAATGATCAAGTTTTCGTGCTCAGAATCTCTTTCTTGTCTGAAATATTTTATAAGATACCTGATGATAGGGCTCAGTTTAAACCTTGACTTCTGGACATATCAGCTACATGAGCTGGTCTGATAAAAGCCCTTACTCCTCTTGCTGAGGTTCTCTGCTATGAGATGGAGAGAGGGCAGTGAAGGCTTCTGCGACACGGCATCTGAGCCCTGAAAAGGGGAACTCAGGGAGCAGGAGAGGCAAATACACAGTTTCACTGACCTTTTGCCACCTTGTGACTTGCCAACCAGGCTACCACTTGATGAAAGGGGCAAGGACCTATATAAGGCTGCCACAACAAATGACTGTTTTTCTAATAAGATCACAAAAGCTTCCCATAAATCTGCATTCCCATGAACTAGGCTGAAAACCCAGACTCATATGCTCCTGCCAGAGAATGACCATGTGACAAAAGCTAGTCACTGTCTCTCTAATGATGAAGTTCTAATGAAAAGTCAACATCAGCAAGTGAATTATGTCAGTGAGATGGAAGCTGTGGGATAGCGGTTGTTTTGTGTGGTTTGAGTCTTTTTTAGATCATTATTGTTAAACTTCTGGGAGAAAGGATCAGGAAGATATAGTAATTTTGGTGTTGCTGATGCTCCCAGAAAACAGCAGCACCCGCAGCTGGTAAGTCACTTGTTAACCAGAGGAGTCAGAAATAAGAACAAGGACAGTTATGATCCTTCAGACTTAATACTGAGCAGGTTTGTTTGTTTTGTGGTGAGGCATAAATGGCAGACACACAGGCTCTGAAAATGACATGGATCTCATTCATCCTGCCTACCACCAAGGGGACTGAATTTCTTCTGGCAAACTTTCAGCCTGTATTTCACTGAAGGCTTGACAATTCTGAATTTTGAGAATTTGATGAAACTGCTGTGAAAAAGAAAATAAATAAAGGTACAGAGATGGAGTCTGAGTGCATACACACATCCCATGATAGCACTTGAACTCACATAAAAGGTATAACAACCTATTTGTAGCAATAATTTCCAGAGTTTAAAAACAAAACAAAACAACAAACAAACAAAAACCCCCAAACGAGCAAAAAACCCAACAAAACCAAAGCCAAAGTCTCTGTAGCCTACTGGTAAGAGAAATAAAGTGGCACCCGTGATCACCTGGCTAGTCTTGTCCCAAGATCTTGCACCAAGCACCTACGACAAAGTACTGGTAACATGAATGTTCTGTACCTGCATCTTCCTCTTGACAGTCTCAAAGGGGAAAGAAAGTGTTTGTGCCACAGCAGCTGCTACACAGCCATTTATGAAATTCTGAAGAGGAGTGAAATGAACTATGGGTTCTTGCCAGATTTTGTCCAGACTGATGTAAACAAAGAATGAGCCTGCAGAAAATGGGACAGCACCTAGAAAGCAAACCAGACAGGATTATATCAACACACTGTACACTAAGAGAAGAGAGCTGCTCATCACATAACTAGAAAGATGGGAGGAGTCGCTGCCAATTTGCACCTCACATTCCACAAACCCAATCCTGATTTTGAAGAACTTTACTCTTTAGTCCCTGGTTTACCACCATATTGTAGCATCTAAATGTGCTGATGGGGGCATACATTTACATATTAAAATGTGCACGTTGTCAGAATTACTAACTGCTATAGTCTTATGACAGGTCAGGTGTTTCTCCAGGTTCTCTCTTGTGACAAGCTCTTTCTCAGTCCAACCCAACCCTAGCACCTGCACAGGTAAACAGAGCTATGTCTTCAGTCAGGCTGATGAGGGATACTTCTGGCCTCTTTTGCTTGTTTCATGCTCTCATCAGTTTTATAGTGGGATTATACATTTATTACTATTGTTGTCGTTACGCATTTTATATAACGTCATATTGTGAAAAGGTGGATTCAGTTAAATGGCATTTTTAAAGGCTATGGAGAGTAAATAAATAATTAAAAAGTAATTTCAAGTAAAGAGAGAATATAATTAATCTTTACACATCTACTATACACTACAGCTTACACTGGTTTCACTGAACAGCTCGGGAGACACTCTCACACCTCGACAGGAGTTACAAACACTCTGTGTGTGTGTGTATATAAATGTTTTTTAAGAGTTTAATGGTGAAAATTGTGCATCCAAGCACAACTAGATCATCTATAAAAGAAGAAAAAGAGTATTTTGCTGAGCACTTAACCATATATAAAATGCTACACACTTGGTCCTATTTTGAAGTAATAAAGCTGCAGCAAAGGTTATCAGTATTGCAGTGCCTTGCAAATCTCCACATCTTCTACAAGAAAACCAAAGCCATTCCTATTGGCTTTTGACATCAAGTGAGCATGTGAACACACTACACAGCTGCAACAAAAACCAGGCAGTGAGGTGATTTCACCCCATTACTGTTTTACCTAGTATTGCTGGTGAAACACCACGGTAGAGTGCACAGAGTCCTTCTTGATGATAAATCTTGTAAAAAGTGTGAAGAATTCCTTTGTAAGATGGTTCCAGCCAGTTCTGCACGATGAGCCGTGTTTTAATCACGTCAGTGGGGTATGTCACTATGGTGGCAACCATGCCAGCCAGGCTTCCTGCCATGATGGCTCTCCAGTGGGAGATATGGCCCAGCTCATCCGTGAAAAGGGTAACAAGTCTAAAGCAAACACATAAAAGAAGTACTATTAATGACACTATGAACAAAACACATGAAAAATTAAGGCAGATGATTCTTGATGCAAATGTTCTTCTGTCCACAAGACCCTTCAGCAGCAGGAATTGAAACTTTAACATGTGATTCATCCAAGATCTTATTATACGTAACACCACACAAGCATCCATCTACAGGAAAATCTTTCTTTTATATTTCCATCTACAGGATGAAAACTACCATGACTTAAAACACATCTGCATGAAATTATCTGATCATCAGTTAAAGACATTGGTTCAACCTGCCAGTTAAGGTTATCATGTAAGAGGAAATATGTAGATAATGCCATCACAGGCCTTCTGAGAGCAACTGAACCTTTTTCTGTTACTTATGTTGGGACAGGAAGGCCCACAGGGACATGACTCTAGAGAAGACTTATGTCCAGGCACTATTATGCTCAGGAGTTACAGTTTCAAAAGCTACACAAAAATCATGCATTTGTGGTGCACTGAAGGACTTTTCTATGACAGGAAACTCCTACATCAGGGACAAATGTCCTGGAGGCAGCAAGAAGCAAGTAAAAACACTTGAGAGTTTTAGCTGGAGGTAAAGAAATATATTATTCTATTTTGGAAGCATTAACTAAAACATCTAAACAGCACAACTACATTTAACCCACATGGTGTAACCATGTGCAGAACGAAATAATTTGCAAATATTTACAAGTCACTGCTTGCTCAGTTGATGTTTTTTCACATGAATGTGCATTTTCTACTGCATGACAAATCCTTGCATCTACTTGTCTCAAGCCCTGGGAGTGCCCAGGGCAGAAAGCCCAGCCAAGCAGAAGTGAAAGGGCATAAACCCTTTTTCCTGTGTGTCTTATACAGTCCCTAAACCTACACAGCCTAATTTTCCTGTGTGTGCATAAATGCGTGGGGAGGGTGGTGGGGTGTCTCTAGGCACTACTTGATAACATTTAAAGCTACCATGGAAAGACAAGAGTTCGTGAAGAGTAATTGCTGAGGGAGCATGGAGTCACCATCCCCAGGGTGCTGACTGTGCTCAGTCCTGCTCCTCCTGGGACTGTTCACCTAAGCTGCCCTATAACATTTCTCTTTTTGTGTTTCTTGCCTTTATACACACCATTCTCCCAGTAGAAAAGACTTTCAAAAATTCCCAAATAATACATCAAGGATTAAGCATAGGCACCTTGTATTTAATTTCCGGGTAGCCTGCTTCCACCCGTAATTCAGAACACCCTGTGCAAACTAGACCCAAACTTTAGCCTTGGAAAGGGAATACACTGTTTCAAGCTGAACAAACAAAGAAGTTATTTTGCTCAAAATCAACTAGTTTATGTTGGTGCAACCCACTGCCTTTTCTGTGAACTTTAAATTACATTTAAATTACTCTTTGTGCCTTCCCACTCACATTATCTAACTCTTTGTTTGACCACTGTGTCTGTTATGGCACAACAAAGCTGCCCAGTTTTAGAGCCATTTCATTTGTGGTCTCCTGAAGGGCGTGGGCAGTGATGGGCAGGTGACTTGCTGGGGCAGATGAGTGACAAACCCAGCGGGTTGGCAGTGCCTGCAAGGCTGTGCTGCTGCCCAGAACAGAACAACCCATCGTCCAGCTGGGTAGAAATGTCATGTGCTCCCATGAACAGCTGACTGCAACAAAAAAAAAAGAATGAAGCCCAGCCCCCAGAGTGGCAAAACATGCTGTTGTGTGCAAACAGTCAGGCACTCCCTGCAAAGGCCGAGAGATACTGGCAGCAGAAAGGAATCCTAGGAAACATCACGGCTGGCAGACCTCCATCAGCACTACTCCATGTTCATCCTGCTGCAGTCCTTCCAGTACTTACTTTAGTTTAGTATCTGTGTATTATCAAAAACAAGATCTTAAAACAAATAATATCACATATCAAAGTCAAAACCAATCGAATTTGCTTAACAACTTCTGCATGATAGGGTAGAATACTTGACTTGTGATTTTGTTATTTTCTTTGATACAGACAACATAAATACTTGAGACCGTATAAATTAATTAAACAAATTCGTTGCAAAGAACAGATTTGACAGCCACACCTGCAGGTTGCACTGTAACTTCATTGCTAAAGGAACCTGAGCAAAAGAATTTTAACAGACTTTCGACCCTTCATCATTCGAAGTATACTGTGGCAGGACGATTACCCCCATCATCACCTCCT
>QWTY01045914.1:0-16803 GCA_008033365.1 Pseudorectes ferrugineus
CAGGGAACACCGTCCACTAAATCAGGTTGCTTGTAGCCAGTCTGTATTTCTTTATGACTAGATAAATGCAGAATGTCAGAATCACTCTTCCATGAAGGGCTGGCAAAACTGGAAAGGTGTATCATGCTACCAGGACTCATTCCATGAGCACCTGCATGCCATCACTTGTTTCTTTGTAAGAATTTGATGAAGCTTTAGATGGTGAGTGGACTTATTAGGCATAACCTAATATATTCTCTCACTGCAGCTCACCCTCAGTTATAATTTCCTTCAGTCTTGAAAGGTTAAAAATTACTAAAAGCTTCTAAGTAATTTTTTTCTCAGTGTGCAGTGTCCTTGTCTGTAGGATGGCTGAAGACTGGTTCACAGGGGTCACAAACAGTAAGGAAAAAAACTAATAATCATTAAAAAAAAAATATTCAGGAATCTGCAGGAGTACAGTCACTAATCAAAACTGCTTGAAATTCCCTGTTGACAGCAAGGAACATTCCACAACACTGATGGAAATCTTACCATGTTTTGTTATTTTAGGATAAGAGACAAGACTTGCTAACTAGGATTTGTTTACAGGTGCATGCGGCAAAATTTTTAAAATCAGTTTTATTTCCTACTAGAGGGAAAGTTATGCTCTCTTAAACTTCTGTCAGAGCAGTAGAAATGAACTGTATATAGAGTATATATACGCATGTATATACGCATAGAGTAGTCTTCATTTTCTTGCCAGCCTATTCCACTCTTAAACTGATTTCACTGCAAGAGTCTATTATTCAGCCTGTTTCTTTTCTTCATGCGTTCTCATTAATACATATTGAAAAGGGATAAAGGGAGGTACTCTGGGATATAATATGCAGGATTTTCTTCAAATCCTTTTCCCATTAATATTAAAGGAAAATCAGATTTTTTTTATATATAAACAATGTTAGGGTTTTTTTTGGACAAGATTCCATTTTCTGTTAGGCTATTTGTGAAAGGCATTTTTGGTTGAAATTGAGAATTCTTGCTTCCTGAAACTAAAACCTTTGTTCCTGGTGGAAAAATAAAATAAAACAGAAATATTAAACTCCCTGCAGCTCAAGTAACGTTAACCTATACATGAAACATATTTTGAGTATTATAATATATTAATAGTATGTTTACACTTACAAATAAAGATTTAATTATGCAGGTTTTTTAATGAAATTGTAGCATGTTCCTGTAAATTTCCCAGCTATGGTTATGTATTTTCATGTATTATCACAGTGCGGCTACTAAAAAAAACCTGTGAATAATTTAGCCTCATGTTTTGTTTTGTTTGGTTTTTCTTTTGTCTTTCAGAAATGAATTCCTTTATTGCAAGAAATTGTGATTATTTATTGATTCAGAAGGAAAATGGACTGATATTCTCTTGGGTGTTCTGAACAACATGTAAGTGTAATAAGTTTACACTGATTGCGTCTTCAGTTTAGGTAGTGATTATGATTTGATTTTAACAAAGAATTTTTTAGTTAGAGATGTTTCTTAATTTACTTTTTTTTTCACAGCAGCAGATAAGGTACAATGGCAGATTGTCTGAGGTAATACTTTTCGGAAGATATTTTTATCCCCTTGTTTTACTTTGCACATTAATATTCATCAGGTTCTACTAATCATTCATAAGCTTCACATAGGAAGGTTCATAGCAACACAAGTTAAAATCAACCCTAATTGATAAGCAAAGCTCTAAAAAAAAAAAATTATACAGGGCCTACCTGGTCAGCAAAATGACCTGGCACTAGATAAATGCCTTTATTAGTTAACTTCCCCCCAAAATAGCAGTATTGTGACCTTTTCTGGTAGAAACTGCAAAAACACAACTACACAGTGCCCGACAGAAGTGTAAACTCTGATTAAAATTTTCAGTTTGGAGGAGACACTAAGTAATATTAATGACCTTCTCTGACTTAATGGACTAGTACAGAAAGGGAGGCTAAAAAGGCTGTTTGTTCTTTCCCACGGCAATGTGTGTGGAGCATTGTCGCTGCTCAGTAGCAGCATTGTTTCTGGTATTGCTAGTGGAACAACAGTCTTAACTTTTCTTCTGTTGATGTTTGATTTCATTGCCATCAGCATTTCCTGCCTGATAAAGGCACAGTTCTTGAGGTTGGAGCTCTGTTACTCATTTGACTTTGGAAACGCTAATTGATTCAGCTTTGTTCATGGTGTTGTGTCAGTCTTCTCTGTGCACAGACATTTGTGGGGACAATTCATGGGCTCCAGTGTTCGCAGACTGAATATCCGTCATCCAGTCATGCACTCACACAGAAAGAGGATTTTGAGCGTCCTAGTTTTCAGTATGATTTCTGTCACTGTTTTTAGAAGAGCTCCAGTCCATGGGTAGAAGCACTGGCTGAGGTGATGTGCCGTATATGGTGACTAGTCAGAAGTAAATGTGAGGTTTGATGCACAGCCAGTCAACTTGTCTTTGTTCAGGTGAACTTTCCAACAACTCTAAAAAATAAATTACTTAATAAAAGATGGTATTTTTGCAAAAAAATTATCAGTTGAAGGAAAGAGTAGTTTGAATCTTTTCAACTGTAGGCGGGGATTCTCAAACTGGGATGTAAAAGCCATGCAGTGGAAACTGCAGCATGTCTGTGTTCTCTGCTGAAAGACTGACAGCAAGAAACTGAAAAATGGGCCCTATGGACAAAAAAGTTGGAGATGTGGTGTCAAAATTATTGTTTTAGCTGGGCAGTTGACACAGATGTTTGTAGCTTCCTGCAGGATTAGACTGATGGAAAAATAAAATCACTGGGCATCCCTTTATCAACATTTAGATAGTTGTTTTATTCTGGTTTATAAATACTTTCAGTGTCATGATCAGAGGATTTAAGATCAAGTTTTCATTGTTAGGGAAAGAAAATAGTTTATTCCATTATTGCATTGTGAAGATGAATTCTTTTATTTGATATGCTCATTAGATTTTGTGATAGAAGCCATCAATTTGAAATAAAAAATTAAATGTCTTAGTACCATTTTATTGTCCAGACTAAAAGTTAGATTGCAGTTGGGCTAAAATGACTGTGTAGCTATTGGCTGTAGTGATCAGGAAGCCTCAGCTTTCCATATGTGACATCCCATCATTTACATTTTCTGCTATTACAGCACTTACAATTTTACGATGCCCAGTGGGTCTCCCTGCTTTTTGGAAGAGGCTCCTAGTCCTTGTTGTTGTAAAAGGTTACCAAAAGATGTGCTGCACACAGTACTGATTTCTTTACACATCCCTCAGTCTAGCAGCTAACAAGATAACTAAACACACGTGCTGCAGGTGTTTGATTTTCAGCACATTCAGCAATCAAATGTATTCTGGTGGCCACAGGGTGGTGTCAGTACAGGTGAGAACTGATCTACGTTTTGCAAGAATTTTTTTTCAGATCAGAAAATGCAGATTAGTGGAAACTAAAATGTGTGTCCTCAGTCTTTCATCTCAACTGGCTCCCTGATAACTTTTAGGAATAAAAGTGCTGTTCCAATAGAAGCTGGTTAGACATGGTTCTCTTACAGAAGCTGTCTGCCACAAAGCCTGGAAGGTAGAAATCAGGCTGTGTTCCTAGCTGGGGTGTTTTGGTGCTAGATGTAGCTCCTAGGAACCCTGAAGGATGGGGTTGGGGTTAGAGCTGGAGCTCTCTGTGCTTTGAAAAGGCTTGCCTGGCTCAGGAGGCTTCACTTCTGGGGTTAAATTAACTCCCACCCTCTGGATCAGCAAATGGAATTTTTGAGTACTTGACAGTACATTGAGATTCTGTGAACCTGGGGCATCTCATGATATGTTTCTTTTGTTTCTGTACTGTCTTTAATATCTTTCATTTGCTAGAGTTCTTCCTGATTCAGTTTTTTCTGTGGTTTTACAAAGTATCATTATTTCATGGAATAGAAATTCTGTTAGAAGTTTTATTGCTGTGTGATTTGGGGGTGAAAAATTAATCATCTGAGTAGTACTGATAATAATCCAGGTACACATTATTTTAAAGGGGTTTTATGTGGATATTATTCTTCAGCTGAAAACACTGTTTGAGAATGATTGATTTAATTCTTCTCTCTGGTTAGAGAATTGGCTTCTAACTGGAAGCATTTTATACTGTGTAGTTATGTTATTTTCAATTCAACAGAAAATGGCTCTAAGTAAGAGAAGAGAATTGAGTGACATTGTGTTAGGGGACTGTGTATCACAGAATACACAGCTTCAGCTTGCATGTAAAAACATCATTTAGCTGTGATAATAGAAATTAGATTTCAATCAGTATGCTCTTTGTTATTAATCCATTTTTCTCCTTTCATCTGAAGAGGTCCTAATAACACGTTAGACAAATCATACTCTTTAAAAACTGATTTGAAATAAAAAATGCTTTTGAAGCCTTGTAATTTCAGGCATGCACTTTATAATAATAATATGTTTCCTTGCTGCTAATGTATTGACGCATACTTGTAAATGTGCACAATGTTGTTCTTTTATTTTTGGTCCAAGTTTGTTAGGAATTAAATAATTCTTCTTATTTAAGCAAATTTGTGAGGGAACTGTAGGAGGTGCAGTAAGAAGACTAAATTTGAAGACCTAATAAAGACCTTAAGTTCTAAGGACTGGTTATTAATTTGGAGGGTTGAAGGCCTGAGGTTAACTTTTTCCTTTGGGGCAAAAGTGGTGGTATTTCAAGTACTTATAAATCTTTGATGTTTTATCAGTTTCAATTACTGTCTGAGGGTGAAGAATTTGTAGTGTGTGCACCCAAGCAAACACTTCTGTGTGCATTCTGCATAGCAGGACTCTCATATAGGTTAGGCTGCTATTAGAGTCTCAACTGTACATCTTTATGCAGCTACATTCTTGCAGACATTTTTTGTGATACAGAAAAAGACACTGATATGTGAAGGCTTTTGATCGGCTACTGTGATTATCTTTTTGGTTTCTAGGGCCAGCTTGAAGAACAAAAGACTTACTGTCAAAGATGTTGAGAAATTACTGCTAATTTAGTGACATTTCTTAGTTTCTTCTGCTGCTTTTAGTCTAGCAATTTTTAGCTACCTAATATCCCCTTTTAAAAACACTCTTTTGAGGTGGGGAGAGGAAAGAACTCTCCTCTGTGAATGTGGCTATAATGCTCTATCAGTGCATACCACTTCTGGAGCGTCCCTTTGTGCCACCCCGAAAGGGGGTGGTGTGCCCAAAATTCTTGTCTTAAGGACCTCGAAGGGGCCTCTCTGTATTATTTTCTGCTGTCTTATAATCTTGCTGCTTCTTGTAGGGCTGATTTCACCACAAACAAACCCTTTTCCCATACAGAGTCTTGCTTTTCAGCACCCTTGAAGCTGTGTGAGTGAAATTGAATTGGATGAATGGGATCCTCTGGTCTGTGCTGCCACACGTGAATTGACAGCCCATGGATAGCAAAACCCCACTCAGCCTGCAAAGGGTCCTCTGGATGAATGGGACCAAGAGCTTGATATATTCCTGCCTCAAAACCCAGCAGCTTTAGGGCCTCCTCATGGACCAGTGTCCTGTCCCAAGAAGCTCTTTTTTCTGGTTAAATCACACAAAGGCCAGGCTGTGATGGAAAAATCAGGAAAATGCTTCCTCCAAAGCCCCAAAATAAGGGACACGACCAGGTGCGTCTTTGTACAATGGTTTCTATCTGCTCTGGCCTTCTGTAAGCACCCTCCCCCAGGTGGGCTTCTGCTCTGATAGCCACTCTGGGGCTATGCTGGGGCTCCAGGGCAGGGGTGGGACATTGCTTCCAGTGTGCCAGTGACTGACAGCTGCACTAGAGGCTCCAAAGTGGATGGGCTGTGGGGCAGAGCACCATTCCACCTTCACTGACCTTGGTCTGCCCCCTCCCACACATACCTTAGTTGTTTTGAGCCAGTCATAATTTTTTCAGTCTTTCTCAGACTGCTGATATACTGGGCTTATAAAAAATTGATTTGAAATGTTTCAAGCATTAATGTCTGTGAGAAAGCAGAGCTAATATTATTAGGTATCTGAGCTGCTTCCACACACCCAGGGCAGAAAGTGAAAGAATAAAAAGAAGGCTTTGATTAGAGTACATAAAGACCACATGCAGTTCAAGCTAGTTTTCATAAACATTTATGTATATTAAACACAGTTGTTTCTGTGTTTAAATTACATTTACTTTATTTCTATTAATTAAACATATTTACATTTCTTAGATACTGTCATCCTCAGCAACTTAGTACACTGAGTGTTATTTATACCATGTATCACATGTTAAATACAACCTTATTCCCAAAAATGAAAGCTCTACTGACTCACTTATAGGTTTTCAGTTATCAGACTACAGATCTGGCTGACAGTGAAATTACTACAAAATTTGAAAGTCCTTTTGGAACAGAAATAAGATTATGTCCTATGCATCACCAGTTTATGGTCTTGGCATTTAAAATATTTCTGGTAGACGTGGCATGCTTGGTACCAATCAATTAGTTGAAGCTTCTTAAATTATACCCTAAATGTTGACAAACACTTTTTTTTTCCCCCTAGTGTCCTTAGAGCCTTGATATATTTACATATAAAGAGCTTCTGAGATGAAAAAATTAAACAAACATGTTATCCACTGTTATTCTCCATGACTGTCCTTTAAAATGCCAGAACAACAATTCTAGATTTGAATTTGCCCAAACTGGAGTGCTCTTGGTTTTGCAGAAAGGCTTGAAGGACTATTTACCTCTTAACCCTTTTTGTTATATAGTCCTGTGATCTTTTAGGCCAAAGAATTGAAAGCTCTCATAGGTGACTGAAAAATAGGGAAATACTACGGTTTTGTATGTACTTGTTACGGATTCTCTTTCTGCTGAACCGAGAGAAGTTTCCTTGGTGCAGACTCAGGGATGCTGCTTTGCCAGAGAGTTTTCCCTTGTTTCCAGAGTTGTTATTTGCCCTGGCTGCTGCAGAGGTGCAGGGCTGCTGTCACACAGCTGGCAGCTTGGCCCTAACACAGGGAGCAGCTGTCCGTGCACCGCGTGTTCGCTGAAAGGTTGCAGTTGGGTTTGGAAGCGAGGTGCGTGCCAAGACCAGATACGTGATGAAATGATCTTGTTTTGAAGGAAAATTTTGATAGAAGTCTTACAGTACTTTGAACTTTGTACACCGAAGAGGTGTAAGAGTTGCACTTCTCCCCAGTACTAAAAAGTGGTGTTTGAAATTCCCTGTTTTTGAGGTATTGATATCAAAACTGCTGTTGGGTGCTTCTTTGTTGCTGCTGTTTTACTGGCATCCTGACAGTCCTTGTCTTTGTTGAAGACAAAGTCTTGTCCTTGTCTCTGTTACAATTCTTCTGTTTGATAAATGTTCCAAACTGATTTATTAAAAGAAAAGCTGGATACTCTTGTGGTCCTTATAAAGTATATCCTGCATTTGTTCTTAGTTGAGCAAAGGGGCAGAATTGATATGGTAAAGCTGTATCTGTGTTGTGACAAATGGATACCAAGAATTTCAACTCCGTTTTTTCCCTATGGAAACTGCGTTACGCCTGAGAATAAATTCCAGCTCTTCGTATGCATTTATGTTGTGACCATAGTAAATATTCCTAATATTTTCCTCATAAAAAATTAAGGTTAATATACGGAAGTGTAGTTTTACACTTGCTGTGCACAGTTGTTTTTTTCTAGCAGGTCTGCTTCCCTCAAAGATAAGATGTCAGGCTGTGATTTATCTATATGTCTGTCTAAATAATCTAACTATCGATGTCATAGAGAAGATGTATCACTTCAGATCTGGTATTCATTGCCAGTTTTGTTAGAGAATTGTCACTTCTGTAAATGGAAATACTTCAAGCATTGGGAAAGAGTAATTAAGTTTGGATAATGCTATTTGGCTAAAATAAAACTAAGCTAATTTCTTCACTAAATTCAATTCCAAATCTATTCAGAGTTCTGGAATATTAATTTACCAATATCCTATCCACCACACACATAGTCACTCACTCCTGTTTGCAACTTAATTCTATTTTGTTCTTTTGGAGGATAGATACTGCCCACAATCAAAAATGTCTGTATTAATTCATTCCCATTCATTCTGGTGGTCTGTGTATATATATTATATATTTTTTAAGGCAACATGCCTTGTGATTTGAGAAAACAATGTTGTTAATTATGGTATGGGTATGACCACATACTTCTACCTGAAGAAGCCATATGCTTTCCTTACACTGACTCCCACTGTAATGAGGATAGTAGGAGAGGAAAGTAAGAGCTAGTGAAAATGCATGTTATGAGAAATATCAGCTACTCAGCGTCATTTGAAATAGTAAAATAAATTCTGGTGAAGAAGTTTTTTTACTAGGCGATGCAGCTAAAACTACGTGGTAAATCACCAACAGTTGGCTAATAAATACGAGTACAAATAATGAGTACGATTGATAAATAAAGCACATATTTCTCTAGCTTATCTTCTTGCACTTATCTCCATAAATACAAAGTGTAAATACACTCTGAGAGAAAGGCAAAGGTGAATTAAAATAGGAAGTACCTGACATTTCACAAGGTGATCAGAACAAAAGAATTAAGTGCTATGAATTGTTGTATTAAGCAGGCATTTTATTAAACAGTCACCCCAGTTCTGTTGCTGGCAGCTACATAAGCTTAGATCACATTAAACTCTGTATTGTTTTCTACTTGATATGCTGCAGATCTTAAGTCATGGAGGGACCTGTGGCTAGAGTAATCTGTGAATGCTATCAGGCAATGTGAAAAATACAGCTACTGTCACCCTAAACACATCTGAGATGAATCAGAGCAGCCGAGCAGCTTTAAATGTTCCTGCTGTTGCACACCATGAACCTGAAAATGGATCACTCTTGTTCTCCAGAACGCAGTCAAAATGTCTCAACAACAGAACAAGAGAGCTTCCACAAGCTGTCTGAAGGCTCTGAGGGTATAATTCTTGGAAACTTCCTTGGCTGAGCCCAGAGTAGTAAACTTTGGTAGCACTTGCTGTAAGGGTGTGCAGCAGCCCTTTCCAATCAGCCTGTGAGCTTTGAATGAGTCAATAATAATGCAAGGACAGACTACATTTTCACATCTTAGGACATAGTTGGTAGGGACACCCTTTTGGGTGTGGAGAGTTGCATTAAGTGAAAAAGCTGACCAAAACTATTATTATAACAGTTCTGGAGATATGGAGTAGTCTGTTCTACTGTCCTGACCCGAATTATGGGACCTAGACATCCGAATGCAGGTATAATCCTAGATGATGGCTATTACTTATTCTTATATCCTTCCCTTGTTTCTTTGCAGCTTGAGACAACTGTGTTTCTTTGAGTTTTGGGTGGTTTGATTTGAGGGGGGGGAAAAAAAAGTTCAAAAATTTTAAGTAGCTTCAGAAAAATGGGTGTCAAGGAAATCTGTTTGAGGATGCTGTGATTTTTCCTAAGGGAATAGTTCTGTTTCAGAGTCCTATGAGACAAAGCTATCACTTACCAAATGATGGGATTTTACACAAGCTTCATATTCCTGGCTTCTCTATTAGAAAGTACTTAGATGATTTTCTATTTCAAATGCTGTTAACTTGGATAAATGCCCATGTTTCACGCTCCAATTACTGTACATGTCTTTTAGTGCTAATACCTTAGTAAAACAATTGGTAAAAATAGTGGCGTAAAAATGATGAATACTTAATTTATATTTCCTATATGAAAAATAGAAAATATAACAGAAAACCCCTTTTGTTTCCCTTTCACTGTATTAGTCCATTTTGAGTTACTTTTCAAGCTTCCATGGAAGCATTTAGCTAGAGACATGGAAAAGAGATCAGAAATATGAGCAGCAAGGTCTGACTTCCTGCACTTTCTGTGTCCTTTCTGCAAGCCAGAGAAATGTATATTACTCCTCAGTGCATGTTATGAATCAGCAGCAAAAGGAGGACAGATATAGAAGGATGTCATTCAGGGTGAGACAGAGTCATATTTTTTGTAATTCTTCCGTTATGCTTCTATTTTCCTGGTTTTATTGTCCTCTTAGGCCCTGAAGCTACTTTAAAGAACAATACAAAGCAGCTTTGGCACCATACTGGCTCAATTTCAATGCCATTAACTCCTCCTCCATCTCATAGAAATTCTCTCATGGTATTCTGAACCTTCCTTTTTTCAATTCTCTTTCATTTTCATAAGCAACTGTCTGAATGGCCAAGCAAGTGCAAAAGTCTCTTTCTGATACGTATAGCCAGAAGGCACATCAGACATATAAAATGGACTGAAAAAGTCTATCCAATGATACTAAGTGGTGGTAGACCACTCAGAAAGATAAAGTTCTGTTGATACAGTGATGATGGACATGTATTATGCATATATATACAGAATATATGGAGATATAGTTATCCAGAATGAAATCTGTTTATCCTCACCTCCGTTCATAGTATGTGTTGTGTTTTCACTAATGGAAAGTAACCTTTGTAACCTTTTGGTCTGTTTGAACAGAGTGATTGATGTTTAGATCCGTGCTATATTTAGTCTCTTTAGAAAACAAAACCCAACAACGTATTCCTGAAAAATATTTAGGCTTTACAGATCAAATCGAAATGCTTTATAGAGTGTTAGCTCCGTATCTTTACTGACAATTATTCCTGTTTTGTGTAATACTTCCCAGATGATAATGATTTGTTAAACGCTATCAGATGCTTGATATTATCCAAAGAAGCTATTATGCATCTTGCCATGATGGCATTATAGGATTTATCTTTAACGGTTTTATTCTGTGCATTCTTTTGCTGCTAAAACACAGAAAGTGTTTCCTTTACATAGAATAAAACCCCAAAAAACACCTTTAAAAGCATTGACATGTTCTTTTTGGACATGTAATAGACTACATGTGTGCTTCCCTATAATCAGAATCAATATTTGTTGAGTGTAAATGTGGCTTGCTGGGCTTGTTGCAGTTGGACTTTTCCGATCTAAATGATTCTGTGATTGTTCAGCTCACAGTTAGCAATTCTGTTAGTTAGGTGTTGGTTTAAGGCAAGGAAGGACGCAGATGGAACACCCTGATTCTGTATTGGGTATCCCATCCCCCAAATGTTTTGACTTCTGCTGGCAGAAAACTGCCCCAGGCATTTGCTCGTATACAGCATAGGAAGAGAGATGCATCATCAGTCATATGTATAATACTCCTTTATTAAAGGAAATCTTCATACCTGCTTAAATATACTGCATCAAGGTAACTTAGTGAACTGAGACATGGATGTTCTTTCCTAGATTAAAAAAAGAAAAAAGCAGCATATATAGAAAGTCAAAGTAAGAGGCTGCAAACCCAGAGGAGTCTGCCACATGTACAGAAAGGTTCAAAGAAACCTGATGAACGGGATGGTAGAAGGAATTAAACATATTTAAGGGGAAGAATTGTTATCTGTCAATATATTGACAAATTGGCAAATTCATAGATGAAATCCTACAGGAACAATAGGATCATTATATGTACTAATAGATTAGGCTGTCCCATCTCTTGAATTTCTGGATCTGGATGTGTGCAGAGGACCTTCACCAAAAAATAAACTTACAGAAATAACGCTTACAGAAGATTGCAGAAATAAAACTTCAAATGAAAGCTTGAAGAATGCAGCAAGAAAGGAAATAGTAACAAAGACTTTTTGTAGAACATGCTATCTGGCTCTGAAGAAATGGTGTATGACAAATGCTTTACAGTTTTTCCTTGTGTTTTGTTTTTACCAAGAGGGATAATACTACTTTTGAAATGAAAAATTGAAGAAAGAGCTGACAGTAGAGTTTCTTCCCTGGTAAGACTTGCTGAGTTCCAGAGCCCTACCCTTAGGAGAGCTTTTGTTTCTCAGACAGAGGTTATTGAAGGGGAGCCTGATTTTTCACAGGACGGGTGTAAGGCTTGTTTGCTACTGTAGGGAAAAATCCATAAAATTCAATTGGTCCCTCTTGAGAACTTTTCTCCTGTGCTGCCTTGTGTGTAGCTTCTGATCAAATAAGAACAACTATTTTACTGAATACAGACATTCTAGCAAACTTCAATAATGCTACTTTTTAGGTCAAGGAGAGTAAAATGAAGAGGGGTAATGTCAGTCAAAGCCTCACTGAAAGATCACTGAGATTAAGGCAACATAATCTGAACACAAGAAAAATAAAAGCTAGATACCATTTTCAAATCAGTGTTGTTTCATTTTAAAATTAAGCAGAATAAATAAACAAGAGAACAGTTTCAGCATAGCATGGTTTTTTGGGTGGCTGGCAGATTTTGGGGAGAAAGATTCTTCCCAGTCCCCCTGGTGTGAACTGTGTACGTGCAATGCTTTGCACTCTAAGGTTTTAAGGAAAAAAAAAATTAAAGTAACTTCTCATTTGTTATTGCTTTGTCTTTCTGAAAGCTTACAGAGATAGGCATGATTCCTTTTAAACTGGACCCTGAAACACACAGGAAGTATAACATCAGCATTAATACCTAAGATTTAGGATGTTTTCTAATAAATTTTTATCCCTGGGAACATTCAGCTAGATTTTCTGAGATCATTTTTCATTTCTGATACATTCCAAGTGATTTATCCTGGTGCATTTGCCAGATGCATTACTTGCTTTAATGTTGATTATGCTACCAAGAGTAATCTGATAGAGATGACAGTATTTAATGGTTAGAACAATACTGAGAGCTGCTGTTTTTTGGTGGTTTCATTGATAAACTGGCTGAATATTGAATATTTCTTTTCCTTGTTTGGTACTTGTAAACAAGTGTTAATCTACTACAGGTCAATTGTAAGAAAACCTTCAAAATTACAGCAAAACCTGCTGTAGAAACTAAGTGAAAACAATAATACTGCTTTTCTACTGATAGGATAAATTGTTCAATGCTTATATATACCTTGTGATTTCAAAAATAATTCCTGAAGGAACCGAAAACTGGTGGCTACTGGCTTATTGCAGTGAAACCGTGAAAGCTCAGAATAGTTTTGGCAATAACAATCTGGTTGTGGCAATAAAAAGCTATACTTATGTTGTAGAAATCTAAACCAGCCCCATACTATCTGAACATGCTGCTAGAAAACTGACTCTACCCCAGCCAAAACCAGCACAGCTTACTATATATAACAGCAATATTTATCAAATTTTGTGAATAATCAACCTATTATCTTTGCACATACTCAGTAACATTTGCAGTGTATCAATATAGCTGCATCACACTTACATTGAGCATTCATAAAGGTTAAAAATTGTCTGACATTCTGGTAATGTAGTCTGCATATATTCTTGTGAAACAAGAAAAAGAAAGAGGTGTATACTCCTTCAGAGAGAGAGAGAGGCCTAGTGCAGCAAAAAGTAGCAATTAGAATAGTGGTAGGTGGTAAGACACAGGAACATGTAAATCAGGATGTAAATTTTTATAATTTCTTTTTTTATTTATTTCTTAATTTAGCTTTTTTTGCAAAGCTTTGAGATATTGACACTTAATTTCAGAAGACATTTTCATTTCATCTTTGAAATATTCATGTTTTGCTAATGCAATGAAAAAAGAAATCATGATGTTTGCAAATGAATAATTCTACTTTACTTAAATGTCTTCAGTGGTGCGAAAAGATGTCAAATATAAATGCTTCAAGATTATAGTGCTGAAAACCAAAACATCATTCAACAGTTATATCATGGCTCTAAAGATCTTCTCTTTTAAAAAGCCTGCATGTATTTTGTGTACGTTCAAAAAACAAACTTTTGATATGCCAGATTAATTTTAGGAATACAAAATTCTTGATCTGTCCACTATTTGAATTAGCCATCGCTTTAAAATCCCAGATAACAGAGGCCTGAGTGGGAAAATAAAAAAAAAAAAGGCAAACTGATCAGCTTTAGATGGCAGAAATCAACTAAGTTGATAAACTGAATTCAGCTCCACTCTGAAGGAAGTGATACATCATTAACTGATAGCTCAGGCACAAACAATCTGAATAAAAGGCATAGTCCACTCCTAGACTGTGAGCTAGAAAAGCTTAACACTTTCTCAGCTCACCAGTGGATTTTGTTAGTGGGTTTGTGATATTGGTTACACTAGTCCCTTACTTCCCTCAGCTTTAAAAATGAATATTATACTCACTGGTTATTTATTAGATACTTTGAGATGAAGAATTGTAGAGACGAATGAAAATTTGATAATTATGTTTCAAGTAATTCTCGAGCTTTGTTCCTCTTTGGCAAAAAGTGCAAAAAACCAAACCAGTCATGAATATAAATAAGCTTTTTTTATTCTTTGTTATATACTTTAAGAGACCTGGAATTCATCAAATCATTATTTTTCAGTGAGACTTCATTCCTGTGGAATATTTCCAAGTAACTATAAATTAAACTATTAGTTTATATTACTGCTAATATTTTAACTGAGAGAGCACAACTACTTCTTTTTTGTTTTGTCTCCTTATTGTACTTATCTGATTGCATAGTACAGGTTATGATCAATCATGATTCAAGTATAAGTTTAGGTTGTTTTCCCAATTCTGTTGCCTTCAGTCTGACAGCTGCTCCCTTGACATCTCCCCAAACTAGTCAGACCTTAGAAGTAAATAATGACAGGCAAACTAAGAACTGTCTCTCATGCTGACAGTCATTTTTCATTCCCGAAAGATACTGTCAGTTTCTTGGATGACTGCTTGAGCTTCTTGGACTGCAGCCACATTTGTTTTATTTTTGAGAAGTTCAAGAGATAGCAGTATGAAATGAGTGACCCTTTTCATCCTTCATCTTGAAAAAGACAATGAAAATGACCAGGTTGCTCTATTTCAGCATAAACTTAGCATTTCTCTTCCTTTCTTCAGACAAAGTGAAAGTAAATGGAATTTTATTCCATTAAAAGTGTTTTGAGTAACTTAATCCACTGATTTTTTTTGGTAGTCAAAATGGGCAAAAAACATGTCACTAAAAGTATTTATTCTTGCACATGCAGTTTGCTAATGTGTTTCACTCGTACTTCTGATCCCTTCAAATAAGTGCTGTTGTGAAAAATTAGAAACAAAGGAGAAACAAGTTTGTTTTCACAAAGTAGCCACGGGATGTTAATGAATAATTCCTGTGCTGAAATCAGAATTCTTTCTGCTCTTATTATTTCAATGAGGATGCAGTGCCATAAGACCTATGGAGTCAGTCCTGTGTACCTGAGTAGGAAACCACAAAATACCAAGAATAAAAAATGCTGACTGACCCATTAGATAAAAGTTGTTCAACAAATCTGTAAAGAAAATAGATAAATCACTAAAAAGTGTCCTTTTTCTATTCCAGTCATACAGAAGAAAAACAGGCAGTGTGCACTTTTCCAGTGGAAATGGAATGAATGAAAGGCAATGAAATGTTCAGTAGCATTCTCCACGGAGGGGCTGGAAATTTAAATATAAATAAAGCGCTTTCATGATGACAGTGCATCCAAAAAATCCTTTGAATTTACGCCAAACAACTCTAGAGAAAATGAGAAATTCCTAATGCTTCCTGCCAAAGAAAAACAAATATGATTCCAAATTGAAATCCATGAAGACAGTTGCATATCTGTGGTTGTTATACAGTGGAAGTGTTGTTTGTTGTTTGATTACATGTAAACCAATTGTAGGTCATGGATTTTAACCCTCAACACAAACAGAAGATAGGGTAACTATTGATCTTCTAGCCTCACTTCATGATATGCTGCTTTTACTTTTCAACCCAGTGTACATGAAATCCGCATTTTAAAGTTATCAAAAAAAAAAAAAAAGACAAATCGCATTGAATTTCATTCAACAAAAATACATAGGAATTAGAGTGGCAATACAGTTTAAATGTGCTTACATCTTTTGTTGCTTTCTGAAATCTTTCTTTTGGTACCTTCGGCTTTATATTTTATCTCTTTGCAGATGTAGCGTATGTATAGGTACAGGTATTTAACACAGAGCAGATATTCAGGGTTCCAAGTTACTCTTTATTAAATAGTAAGCGAATTTGTACATGTCCTTGTCACTACATGGAAAACCTTGATAGTAAGTCTGGGGTTTTTTTTTTTCCTCAAAGGAATGTATCCAAAATGTCTCTCGAAAATGTCGTATCAGAAGAAATAAATGTGCCATGTTAGTAATGGATGTTTAAGTGAATGGAGAAATAGCATTAAGAAGGAAATACCATTATATTTGGTGCATAGCTAGCCTGAGTAATCTATATAATTATAGAAATTACAGAAATCAGGTATTCAGAAAGGGATTAGGCATGTAGAGTTAATAATGAGAGTATCTGCAATGGTATTAGTGAAGAGCATATCTGTAAGGTTTATAGTATTTATTATTACAGGATGTACATTGAACACATTCTAAGTATTAGAGATATATGTGCTTCTTTGGTTAAAGTATTATTGTAAAAGTCTAATTTCACTGTTCCATTAAGGTTAAAATAATGGAGCAACTCAGATTTAATATGGCACTTTCAAAATCACGGAATTTTTTTTGGAGTTACAGATATACTGTAATGCTGAAGGCAGCAGAAATAGAATGGGGGAAATTCCAAATACGAGAGGGAGAAACTTAAATGATGGATGTCTTTGTCTTGGCAGCACAGAGCATCATCTTGTTTTTGGTTAATCGCTGTACAAATTTTATGGTCTATAATTATCTTTAATTATAGAGATACACAACTATTATTATGCTGAAAGGAAGATGATAGTTGTGCACAGTCAAACAACCTTCTTCTATATCTCTTTATTTTCTGGAAAAGAGTATAGGATTATAATACTCGTAGGTGTTTCTTCTGACAGTTTTGGAGCAGTATACATAACAATTATTTCTATTATCAACTTTCATCACTCATTAAACAGCTTTGAAGAACT
>QWTY01045921.1:0-13366 GCA_008033365.1 Pseudorectes ferrugineus
GGAAGATATCTGTAATTTACCTGGTGGTAGAGAGGCACCAGAAAAGATTACCAAAAGAATTTGTAGAGTCTCTGCCACGTAAGTTTTTAAAAACATGCAAGTGCCTACAAAGAATATTTCTGGTATAAATGACCCTGCTTTGGGCAAATAATGGGCTGAATCCTGTCTCTCCCAGGATGCTGTTCCTTCACATTTCTCCTTATCAGACATTCTGAAAGATCAGCACACGTCTGCATACAAATCCTCCTTTAGAATACTTTTCTCTGAGTGACTTATATAGAAAAAGCCAGTCTAAAATGCTGAAATAAGTACTACATAAGCTGTTTCTCATTTAGCTTATTCAAACCTCCGAGATACAAATAAGATAAAAGACTCATGGATAATTAACCTTCAGGAAAGCATAAAAAAGGCCAAGGACAACATCACTGAAAATACACAGGATTCTTAATTCCTCCAGGTCAATATCTATCTTTCTACAGCTCTCCCAAGCTTCATTAAGAGGATGAAAGACATGATGCAATATTTAGAGTAGTCCTGATTCTGTAACATATCCTATTGTCTCTCTAGCTTAGTCTTATCACCTCATACTCAACTATTAAAAATAAAAAATCCTGTGAGTGAACTCCTCCCTCCCATATGCATATTGTTTTCACAAAGCTTTTCCATAATCTCTGAACTCTTTTGGTGTTAGCCCCAGGACAGATAACCAGCTTCCACAGAGATTTCTTCTTAGCTAAGATCATAGAGCTTAAGTTTGTCATATCCTACATAACTAAGCCTTCCAGCTAAAGTATATTTATAAAGCTCGAGGCAGACTAGATCCTTTCTTGTATTGTCAACAGATTCATTAAACATGATCATCTATTTCTTTCACAGGGGAAGGCTGGGGAGTCTCAGTATGTACTTCATCCTTAAATATAAACATACTATCTTTTTAGCATTAGCAAAGGAAAATTTTTGTTTTATATACAGCTTTAAAGAATGTGATAAATCATCTTGATAAATAGCAATAAGTAAATTAAGAAAATCCAGAAGAAGGCTACAAAATAGAGGGCAAAATGAAAGGACAAGTTCAGGAAGAATTGAAACAAGGGAATTTTTTTATAAAGTCTCTGTCTTGGAGGCAAGAGATTTCAGTTTTATTTCTGTCTCTACTGCTGGCCAGCTATGTGTGTTAGAAACCTCAGCTGGCTCTTTCCTTGCCTCAGCATAGATCTCAGCATCACATTGCCCACCTCCTGAGTGAATAATGGTCACTCCCTGCTAAGTGGAATATGAAATTCCATCTTATCAAGTCACCAGCGTTCACTAGGGCAGAACCCAGTTGCAAAATCCAAGGTTGGCTTGTCCTACAGCATCCCTGTATTAATTTTTCTGAATCTCTTGGAGCTTCTGGCAATTATCATCAGTTCATGCTGCCCTACACATAGGGTTACTTGGAAATTTGTCATCTGGGCTGTTTTTTTGATCTTAGTGTCTTAGAAAAGCTGCAGCTATGGACCTCCCCATATAGCTATTTACAGCCAGAGCGTGAGCTAGACAGGAGAGCTCACATTGCAGTCACCAGAGATCCAGCCAACAGGTCATTGTTTAGTTCTTTGTAAAGCTGGCATCTACACTTGGTTGGTCATAGTGTCTGATCACAGATACACACACCAGGAAAATACCTGTCACTTCCACAACTTCTGAATGAGTCTGTTATCCAACACACCATCCTACCTTCAAGCTGTTTTTCCAGTAGTCAGTCAGCACTGCTTTTTTTTTTCTTTCCCCTCAAACTACCCAATCAGTTTAAAGTATGATAATCCACTTACACTATAGGGTTGGCATTTACTTATTGTCTGCTTGGAATAATTTCTTGACTTTATCAGGTTTGTGAAGAGACAGAAAATCCAACCAGCCTTCATGTGTCTTGCGCTGTACAGCAGGAATATGGCATTTTTCTTATCTCCAATGTTGTTTTCAGTGAAGCACTGACTAAACCCATTTACATATGCCCACAAATGTCCATCAGTCTCGTTACAATAAAACCCTGTTAAACCTTGCAATTTTCTTCTTTGTCTGTAAGCATTTTTTCCTCTTTCAAATATAATTTCAATATATCAAACACCATCTTTTTATAGCCTTTTTAAATAGCTAGCCCAGGATTGTCTTGCTCTTTTCACATGGGGAACATAACTAATAGATCGGCTTTAGCAAATCGGTATATTTTTTAAAGCAACCTTAGACAAATAATATTATATAAATTATTTTTTCCTGATTCCTCTTGCAGAACCTTAATAATTGCTTCCTCTTTTAACACCTTTTACAATCTGACAAATAGCCATTCTAAAAATGGCATATTTCCCCCAGGTGAAAATGTGCTTTTCCTTCCTCTGAAATCATAAATAGCAATGTGAAAAAGACTAATTTTTTTTCCACAACAAATTTGAAGGTCATCTTGTTTAAATGTTGAAACAGATTGAAGCTGAGGACAGACAAAATAAAAGGTGACTATTTCACCATATAAAAAAAAATTATCTCATGGCCATAGCCTGTACATAAATTAGGGTAATCTGACCCATTGTCAGGTAATAACACAGGTCAAACATTTTCAGCTATCACCTCAGATATAAAGCTGATTAATCTCACTCAAGCTAGAACATAACTTTTGGGAAGACATACACTATGGCCCACTGCATAATACTCCAAGTGCAAGCTCTGTAGGGCACAGACCTCCCAGCTCAGACAGTGCTTAGTGCAATCAAATCTTGGATAATGTCAAACTTTCCCTGCCATTAGGACACAGCCTGTTTCTTACCTAGATATAAGTAAGCTTATATTTTCTGTCACGCTTTTTCTACTACAACTTCTTATGCAGAATTCACTGGTGCTGTGTATCCAGAGTGGACCAGTCTCCACTCTGAGCATAAAAAACCACCTTGGCTTTGCTGAACACTTGGGTAATTCACCACACCAGAAGGAAGGGAAAATAGTGTACCATTAATTGTCCAACCATAATGTTCTTCAGCCACCTTGAATAAGCCACTGTATCTTAACAAAACTGGACATTACCATGGCACATTTCTGCCTTCTCCTTATGAAGCACATCACTAACTGAGATCTTCCTCAGAGTCTATGATATTACAGCTGTATAACTTTTATGATTACTTCAACATTCACCTAAGCTCCCTTTCATTTCCTTAATTTCAATATGATTTGGCAAGAACTTATGGAAAAAGAAATGAAAAAACCTCTCTGGTATGATGGACAATGATTAAAAATTAGGGCCTGTGTTCATAAGCATGTCTGCAAGTGTGATAAACATTCATTACACCTTTGTGACTGCAGTTTGAAAGTTTGAATAGACCAGAAAGTTTTATTTGACCCAAAATGCTATTTCAGGTTGAGAAAAGATATTACTGACTCTCCTGAACTCAACAGCTATATTCCTAAAATGAGGTTAGAAATGTAATGCAATGATTATTTTATTGAAACTTATTCAGAATAGTTTGTTTTCTATTTGGAAACATCTTTTTGTTAGATTTTCCTGGATCTAATTTTAAAATTTTTGTTCTAGATTTTTGACTCTCAGTTGTTTTCCAGGTTTTATTTGCTGAGAGAGGTTAAATATTTTTTTGGGCTCCACTTGTTTTCAGTTTGGTCAGTGAATTAAAATTTTGGAAATTTTCACAGTGCTAGCTAAACATCACTTACATTTAAAGTGTACGTGTTTCTCTTTGTGGCAAGGGCAATAGGGAGCTGGAAAGTATTCTGGTTTTGTCAAAATGCTTTCTAAATTTAGTTCACAGGGACCTAATTCACCTTCTGCACGAAACAGGTGGCTCACTTCAATTTTTTGGGAACTTGTTGTGTAAGGATTGTATACAGTGATTTCAGTTGCAATTGTTTGTGTGCTACAACACAGAAGCACAAGGACGTAAGAGCCATAAAATCTTTGTCCTGCAGGACAGAATTATTGACACTGCAGGAACTTTAACTCAGAGGAATGCATTCTGCAGGAAAGAAATATATTTTTTAAGTCCAAAGATCTGTGTATGTAGATTAGATTTAGATAATTAGGCTCCATGTTTATAATTTTCATACTGAGCAAATACCTGTTTAAATCTGATGGTAACATTAAAGCACAGGTTAGAATTTTCTTATACTGAAATAATGTAATCTTCATAAATTAAGTCTTAATATCATACAATTAAAAGCAAAGCATCATAATCAAAATTCCCTCCTATTCAATGAGTCTTTAAAGTGATTACAGGTTTCTTACCCAATGCATTGACCATGCCCACTGCATGACACTAACATATTAGCCAAAGAACATTTATTATAGCTTTTTACAGACCCATGCAACTTTGATTTAAAGTCATGCATTCTAATATGTTTTGACAAGTAAATTGCTTGCCTTTTTTCCTTGATAGCCAACCATATAAATAATGCATGCATAGTAATAGCTAGAGCAATAATGTAAAAGTCAAGTAAGGAGACACATGCAGCATGTTAATGAAAAAGGTGCTCTACCCATTTCAAACAGGAAGAAAAAATAAACAGCTGTAAAATATACGAAAGAGAGGAGTCCAATCCTTAAAAAACAGTTTTTAAATAACCATGGTAACTTCTAATGGACACTGGAAGTGCATTGATTAAAGTCCATCATAAACAAAAACATTTAGGGAACCTGAAATCCTTTCTCTTCTCAAGTGGGGATTGATTCAGCATGCAGAAGCTGAAGCATGACTGGCAGCAGAGGTGTTTCACTGAACATCTTCCCCACAGGAAGCTCCATGGTTTGACTGGGCATGGAGGCTAACAGGAAGCTGTCTAGTCTCCATCTGGAGACCTAAAGAGAAAAAAACATCAATAATTTGCCAAATCTTATTGGTTAGGGGAGAGACCAAACAGCTTAGGTGGCCAACTCTGAGAACTATATGAGAATAAAACTATTTTTAATGTACAAAACTTTTATTTTTGTGGTCTGTCATCCCTCTTTATAAATGACCTTTTACATTTGGACCAGGGGAATGAAATACTGCAGTTCTTTCAGAAGAGCTTGGACATTTTCTGACAAACTCCTTTTTCCATACCTTAGGGGTCTGACCACAGAGTCATTGTGAATTATTTAGACTTTAATGACTGCCACAACCAAGTTAGACAAGCACTGCCAATTCAGCCCTTTTCTCCTAGCTGCAAATCAGTTGCAAACCTGGCCTGATTTTTTTTGTGGCTGTTACTCACGAGATGCTCACTGAATAGTACAGTCAAATTTTGAAGTAGCTCCTTTGGATTGATCATGTTCATGGCTAGAAACAACCTTACAGTGTTACTTCCTGAGAGCTATGGCACTTGCTGGAAAAGCATAGAAATAACTATATTCTGTCATAGATATTTAGAGGATTTTTTCCTTTCAAATTTTTCTTAAAATATTGAAACATAATTTGGTGAACATTGTATGCTTTTCACAGAAAACTGATATCTTTTTGTCAAGTCATTCCTTAAAAGTAGTCAAAACAGAGAAGACTGCGATTTAAGATATTGTGTTCAAGTAGAATCCTGTACCTGAGTTTTCAATTCTCAGAAACACAAGCAGTAAAGCAACTCAGCCAATGGTTCCTAGCTTTACAGGGATTTTTTGTGCCATTTAATCAATTCAGAATATTTTTTGTTGCTATCAGATTGTATTCCAACCATGGGAATACAATTCACATTGAAAAGGTACATTTTCTACACTCTTCTTAAAAATATTTGATATTTTTCCTTCCTCTTAGGAAACTCTTGGACTAAATCATTTGTATAAAACCAACATTCTATCATTCACACTGTAAGATGTGTTTTTTATTATAGGAATTTTGGTGCCCATTCTTCCCATAATTGGTTCTTTTTAATAAAGAATATAAAAGAATGTGGTTTAAAATGCAATTATTATTTAAATAACACAACAGATGCAGAGACATCATCTTTTGTTTTATATTTTTAGTAGCTGCCAGGACTCATTTCTGATCAGTTTATCAGCATGTCATTTAAATGCTCATATTTTCTCAGACAAACTGTGTGATTAGCCACTTAAATACCCTCATTTTGTTCTTTTAAACAGTTGCTATAAAGAGAAAGTCTTTGCTATATCAGCAAGTGATTTGAACATGAATTATGCAATATGGGTGCTGCAGCTATAAATAATAAGAGAGAACTGATAGGAATGTTTAAAATATATCATTTTATTGAAATCATGTTGAAACACACATACAGCACATTATTCATAATAATGATATTTTAGCAGAAATAATACTTGCGCGTTGCAAATATAACCCATCCTTCCTCCTATCCACTTCTCCCTCCAAAGGACAAGGAGCAGGGTGGAAGTAAGATTAAAAGGCTCTTACCTGGAGTAGCCTCACATGGACCTAACGTGTGGTACCAAAGTGAAAGAACACAAGACTATGTGATTGTTCTAAGAATTAAATATCAGAGTTTTATAAATACCACAAATGCGTTTTCTGAAAATATTTGCTGCCTTCTGACGTCTTTTACAACAAGAGGTCTTGGTGTGTGTATTTTCATGCTGTTCTTGTTTGGATTCTCCTGAAAATTCATTTTAACATCATCAACTCTGCAGGTATTTTCAATTAATATTTATATTATTAGAGTATCTTGTAGGCTATGTCTACAGCAGCAACTTTCCCAACCTAAATTTTGACTTGCTAGCAACAGAATAGACTAAATTGATCAGAGAGTGGATTTCGCTGCTGTTGTGTTGTGGCAATATCAAGGGGCCACTTATACTGTTATCATTACATTGTCTAATGAGGAAGAAACATTTTTGCTGAGCATATGCAATCATAGATCTCATCACGCAGCTATCTCAGCTTAACAAGGTTTCTGGCTAGGATTATCGTGAAAACAAGTGAGCTCCGAATACACTGATGTTTAGTTATCAAGATTTTCTCTTTGTCTACCATTAAGATTGTACATATATTTTTATGAATGAGAACTTATTTTCGCAGTGAAGGAAACTTTGCATATTGTCTGTTTACCAGATGTGTGACTGAAGAAAATGTGGAGTTTCAAAAGGGAAATTTTATTGGTTTTTAGAAAAAAAACTTGAAAAGTGGAAAAAAGTTTTTTTTGCAGGGCCCTCTTGACAAATAACACCAGAACTGAATGTAGCTGCAAACTTTTTGTCTTTTCTAATTAAGTTAAGATTTAAAAGACAAATGGAAGATCAAAGTCTTTTCAACATAGTGAAGACATTTCAAATTTTGTGATGTGGACCTTAAGTGACCAAAAACGAAATATTTTAGATAACATTTCTAAAAGTAGAAGACTTTGCAGTGAGATGAGAAACAGGTGCTGAATTCTCTTAGGACTGAGGGCTGCAATTGGATCAGAAGTTACTGAGAATCACCCAGACCTTAGAATTATTGGACTCTGAACCTATGGAAAAGTTTGGACTTTAGAGGAATCAAAATACCTGTTGGCCAAACCTGCTTACTGTTAAGGTCAATTAAAAAACAACAACAACAATAAAATCCTGTTTTCTTACCATTAGTCATAGCATAGCTGAGATCCACTGACTTGAACTTAACTGATGCTTCTGATAACAATTATTTAACATTCTAAAGGTCTGAGAACATATGTGGAACAAATTGGCCAGAAAATGAAAATTGCAGTATGGCCAAAAAGGTTTTATTTTGATTACAAACCAGTGAATGCAAAATGCTCTTTGTAAAGTAGCAAAGCCCTTAGGAGGTGTTTAAGAAGCCTCCTGTTACTTGGAAAATTGTGGGGTAAAAGAAAAAAAAAGAAAACCAATGGAATAGGCATAAGAGGAACAAAATTTCCATATCAATCTGCTGAAGCAATGGGAGATCAAACTGGGCTTACTGTACCAGGGAAGAGGAAAACAGCCTATGTTTTGGGTAACATCTGTGGAGGAAGAAAAAGAATGGAGAAAAGTATTTTTTTTAATGGAAAGCACAGAGCCCACTGAAACACAGACATTGGTTCCTGTGTTTTAGCACAGTGCAAAAACTGCTAGTTGTGTTGGGCAGAGCCTGTTCAGAACCTAAAATTATTACAGACATGTGACAATAGATCCAAGCAAATCATGACAGATTACTTTATGCCCAAATTACTTTCTCAAGACAGTATTATTTTGTCTTTTTTTTTTTTTTGAGAATTACTGATTACATAGCACAAACCACCATCCCCCCCCCAAAAAACAACTATTAACTTTATTGAATTGACCTTTTTTTTTCATTTCCATTAACCTTTTCAACATAAGGGTTGAGGAAAAGTTTAGGATTGTGGCTGAGACATGGCTCTGCAAAAAAAGCAGCCAAATAAAATTCACACCTTGTTCTGGGATGCAAAGAAAGCATAAATTATGGTAACATGAGTGATACATTTCTGAGGAGCACAGAATTTGTGGGGACAGTTTGGCCTTGTCTTGAAAGAAAGGCAGCCAGAGAATTTGCAGTGTCCTTTTAGAGCAGGCAGCAAATTTTTTAAATTACTACATGGTGGGGAGGCCATTCTGATGGCAGCAGCATGGCTTCATTTAAGGTTGTCTGCCTCGGGGGAATTAAGGACATGAGTCAAGCCCACCAGGAACAGAGTCACTGCTACTGAGAAATGTGAAGATTTCAGTGGTAGAGCTCAAACAACTAAGTTACTCTTCTGGAATGAACTCTGTAGTTCATCTGGCTGACAAAAGCCACCCAAGCATGTCATAGATGTCACTGAAGAAAGTTGTTCGCCCAATGAAGAGAGCTGTGAGAGCTTTCTTTAAAGCTGACACAAAATGCTATGAAAGCTTTAACCAAGCTTCCTCCTTATGAGCTGGCAAAATATTGAAATGTAAACAGCTACATAAAGCCCTTACATTAACCCACATGATAAAATAGTCATTTCAAGTATTACTATAATTGTCTGTTACAAAAACTCTCCCTGTCTTATCCTCAAGGGTTTGAATGGGAACTGCTTTATCACAATGGTTAACTTTGCTGTGAAAATCTAGCAGTAGGTGAACTCTTTTGATGTTTTGATAATTGTTAAACTATAACACAGCTGAAACTGACATGTTGGTTTGAGACTGGCAATGTGTAATTCTGTGCTTGATTGCTTATAATTTCAGTGGATAAACTGACAGTGCTCAGCTGGTATAGTCCATTCAGCAGTTTCTAAAAGGTAGATCTTGCACTGAAACAATAAAAACCCAACAAATGTAACAAGAACTATTTGCATTAATATTATTTATTATTTATTATTATTATTATTATTTATTATTATTATTATTATTATTATTATTATTATTATTATTATTAAATAAGTAAATTTAATCTGCAGAAATTAAAAAAAAAAAAACAAATACTAAACATCACAGAAAAAGGAGCATTGCTTCTAACTCTTCAAAACCCAAACCAATGATTAAAAAAACAAAAAAAACCCAAGCCAGGTGGCATTCTATGCACTTGTACACTTTGATTGAAGATCAGAGTCTTTGTGTTTAATTTCTTATTATTTGTCTTTCAGAGGCAATATAATCTGTGCTGGCATCTGTTTCGTTTGACAACTTAATGCAGTCTCCATAGACTTACTTCACCAACGCTTTGTTGTGATTTGACAGTGTGGGTGTCATCCCCAATGACATGCACAGCCATTGCTGAGTCTGCATTTTGACATTTAAGTGGGCTCAGCTGTGAATAGATATCTAAGATGTTTATTTGCATTCACATTCTATTTTGACGTTGTATCATTTTTTAGGTCCAAATTCTTCCCTAAGTAGGTTATTCCCAACCGGGGAGAAAAAGTTCTTTGAGTTTGATGTAAAATTTGATGTCTCTTGGAGAAAATATAACTGGCTCTTCAAAAATGAAGAAGTATGAGAAGAGAAATATTTTCTGGTAAAACAAAGTTTCCCTTTAACATGTAGAATGTGCAACACCTCAAAAAGGACATATGGGGTTTTATTTTGCTTTAGCATTTGCACATACAGGGAAAAGCCAGCTGAAGTAAGTGACACTGTTAGAATTAAAAGTAAACTGTGATGTCAGAAATTGAGTCCATCATGCCAATTGAAACATTCATTATTATACAAATGATTAGCATGCACCACTATATTTCCAGGCATATCTTTAGATGTAAATGTCATTTATCTCTTTAAAAGTTTATATGCACGTCCATCTCTCTTTATGCATACACTATAATACACCACAGGTCCATAAAGGACTTTGTTATTCAAGTTCTTTTTTTCTCTGAGAAATGAAAGAAACCATAAATATTCCATCTAGGAAGAGCATATAGAAGCCTCAGTCTATGAACATATATAGGCTTAGATAATATTAATTGTGAATCTTCCAAATGAAAGGTCCATCTGCTTCAGAGTCTAGACCTCAGAATGCACCTGTCTGTGCTAATTTTCACCAGAAAGTTCCCTTTTCTTGTCTGCAAGCACAAACACCGGGTTTGGTTGGTTGATGTGCAGAAATAACACCATGAACATATAGTTTGTCAATGTAAGGGAAGATAGATACTTCGATTCAATCTTCTATGGATGAGCAAAACATTTTTAACATAGATACAATGCATAATATATTTCTATCTAAAATACTGGTATATTTGTATGTGTGGAATACATTTAGAAATCAATTTATATTTTATGTATATCTTTATATGTTCTTTATGCCTCCCTAAAAATCTTAGGTTTATATTATTTACTCCTTGGTGCTTTCCCAAACACTGAAACATTTGGGGTGAGAGGGGAAGAAACAGAGAAAGATAATGTAAAAATGACAGACTAATTATCTCAAGAAGAAAATCTACCAGTTATCACCAATTTCTTGGGCGTTTACTCAGCAAAATTTGACAGTTCAAATCACTGAAAGAGGTGATGGTGAGAACTGAGGTACTAATTCTTCAACACTATGTATATTGGCATCAGTTTCTCTTGCCAGCAACTACTTTTCATGACAGGAATAGGATCTCCACTGCAATTATGTGATGTATGGTTTAGTGAAAGCTATTTGACCTCCCTGAAAATTCTATCAGCTCAAAGTCCATGCAGACCAGCAAGTAATCTTCCAATAAATGTGCTCTATGTAAATCAAAACCTGTTAGATCTGTGTCTGGTATTAGCATCACAACAACATCATCTACTGGAAGTACCCAGAGGATATAATGAAGTGTCTGTTACTTCTAGAGATTCAGACCAGGGGAACTTCTAATTTTCTATGCTACTCTGTTGACAGAAAGTGGAAAGATGCCAGTAACAATCCCAAGTCAACAGGGGAATTTTACTACATGCAGAAATTAATTACATTTCTAATGATAAGAAGAAAGAGAGATCTATTTTCAGCTTTCTGTCCCTGACACTTTTTACCTAGAATTGCAGCTAGCAGTGTTCCATGCTTTAGACAGTATCTTAAAGGGGAACAGAAGTAATGGCTGATCAATACTAAATATTGAGTACATTGATTCTGATTACTCCTTTGTGATACTCAGCTATATGGGGAAAAAGAACCCAAAACGAACAAAGCCCTAAATTTCTGTGTTTTCAAATGTACCTTCTGGATGTAGAAGGGCTTTAATGTGAAATACTGACAATATCACAAAAAAAAAAAGGTCGTATTTATTATGTCTGTTGATGTACTGACACACGATAAGCTTTTAATTGCAAGAGACATGCTAGAAATTGCTCGAAAGCTCATGGCCATGCATTTTGGGAAGCAAATGAAGAACCCTTAATTTTTCTTGTAGCTTGGATGATCCCTTTCTGAGGGAAAAGCACAGATTGCTGGCAGGGGGCGGTAGTGGCTCATTCCAGGGGGTACCTATGGCTGTACCACCCACAGGTCTGCAAACCATTCTCTTTATAGAATTATTCCTTGGTTTCACAGGCGGGGAGCCTCTGCAGGCAATGCCTGCAACAGGCAGAATTTGGAGCAGCAATGAGCTCGCAAACAGACTGCTATTATCTGAGACAAAGTCCTAGAGCAGGGCAAGATTTCTTATCCTGCCCATAGACCAATGACTAAAAGGCAAAGTCTCACACCCCCAGTGCCTTGCATGACATCTGCAAAATTTCAAAGACCAATCAAAAATGGTGGAAGAAGAAAAGTACCAACCCACATAAAACCCCACCTTGCCTTTACTAACTAAGATTTTTTAATATGGAAAAAACATAGAAGTTTGCACTCCTGACAGTCAAAGGCTGTGTAGGCAAGAACAGGAAATTTGAAGCCTTTGCTGGGACCAGGTAACAGCAGCACACCAGAGGTTTTCTAGAGGGGACAGGGAATGTGTTTCACGCAGAAGAGATTCTTCACGAGAGAAGTAGGTGTTTTAGAAAAGCAGCATCTAAAAATGAGATTATTGTGGGGTTTTTAAGGCATAAGCATTTAACTCTAGCCTCTGGATGGTAAAGCCAGGAAGATATTTCCAAAATTTTAATAACATTGCAACCACTGGCCTCTGTGGTTCTAACAGCCTCTTTGACAGACTGCGACAGAAAGGTGATATTCTGCCTGGGATATATGACCCTGAGAAATGCCAGATTGAACATAATGAAAATGAAATCCCAAACCACAGGAAACCAGTGAAAGTCATGTCATTAGGTCCAGCCTTTCACAGTTCTCCTCATCCCCTTTATCCACCACCTTTACAGGTGTACGCATCACGTACCCACGCACACTGTGTGACAGCTGCTTACAGACATTTTAAACCATTGGCTGGATTTTAAAAAAACCCAACTGATTACTTACAGCAGGATTTGGTCTCGTTTGACTGTTTCGATTCTGTGCATAGGAAAGTCAAATTACAGCATTTCACAAATTGTGTGGAAAAACAGATATTCCACAAATATCATAAATGTCTTCAAAACCAGCAAATATACAGCAAGCTTCCCAGAGATATCTCATTCTGTCAGAATTTTTCATGTGCAAAACTAGTCAAAAACTGTTTTAGACATGCAATATTTTAAAATACTGGGATATATGTAATTTTTAAGAAAACTTCCATTGCAATTCAACTGTCATTTAAGAGAAACAAAGGGGAAATCCAAAGCCATACTTCTGCTTTTTCCAGGCTTTGTTCACGAAAATGTTTTAATGAGTACTAGCCTGGTCAAAAAAACCCACACAGAATCTAAGCTCATGGAGAATATAGCCCCAATGGCTCAAGCACCTCCAGAATTGCTACTAAAGTTTCAAGGAATATTTTGCTATTTTCAGACTCTGCCTGGACATTAATACTTCCCAGTTTCTGTATGTGGTGAAATATTTTCAATGTAAATCCTTGCTACTTATTGGGGGGGTGGGGAGGGGAGGGGGGGAGAGTAGTATAAAGGACCCCACACCAATTGGTCTTATTCTTCATCAAA
>QWTY01045922.1:1028-16230 GCA_008033365.1 Pseudorectes ferrugineus
AAAATAAAATAAAATAAAATGTGTTTGGCTAGTACAGTGTCAAAGTGCTGAGCAGTACATTTTCTGAGCATGAAACATATTGACAAAAATTCCCTGTCTCACTAGATGGGATTATGATAAAGTGCTGTGGTTTCATCACTATTACTGCCTTGCCGGGTTTTTGCTTGTTGGTTTGTTTAGGTTAACATTTGTAATGTTGCTAAAAAGCAATTCTCTGCTTGTTCCTGCTTGATCTGTTCTCCTTGCGTGTGGTGGACTAAAGAGAAGTAAAAGGACACAGGGTAGGAATGTGGTGAGCTCGGGCTGGCATGGATGGGACAGAGGGCAAAGCTTGAGAACGTCTCTGCAGTTGTGTTGTGAAGTGTGTGTGTGTCCTGCAGTGCTTTGGGGGCATTGCCAGTAATACAGAGCTTTGGCTTTTGATTTTTTCCATGTGACAGATGCAGACTGCTTTTCAGCTTGGCTTGCTCTTGCACCCACAGAAGCGATGCCTCGGTCATGGCTCGGGTGGTCTAGCACATCAGCAGCGATGAGGTGACACGGGAAGGTCTGACCCAGCCCTATGGCTAGAGCAGAGGGAGCTGCTAGATGTCTGCCAGGATGGAAGACATTTATGTCATCTTTCAGGAAGCTTCTCTACCTTGAACTGACTGGCGAAGGTTACACTAAACTTTCTGTGCTGATTAATAAAGCCTCTGTGGATGGGGTCCAAGCCAAACCTGTGAACAGTCTCTATCTCTGAATTTCAGTTTGTTACAGCATTTACATTAAGTTGGAGATAATGTGCTCATAAAGCATTAATCTAATACTCTGAATTATGAAGCCGTTGCAGTTGAATTAATGTCTTTTTACAATCGAGTCTTATTTACCCCTTATGTTCAACTTCCCGAAAGAAACTCCTTTCTACCTAAAATTTGCATATCTGTTTTTTAACAAATCTGGTAGAACTGTTATATGGAAAGTATGAGGTAGATTAGTGAAGGTATTTCACAGGCTTGGGCATGTAAAATGAGCTGCAGTATTTATTTTGCAATAGCTTCCTCCATTTTCAAACTGTGTCTCGAAGTTGTGTTTTGGAAGCATGAGCTGTAAGAAAGATGCAGATTGCAGAGGAAACATGCTGTTCAGTTTGAATTTAAATCAGTTAGACATGCAGTAGCTCACCTCGTGAGTTTAGGGGGAAGTCAGTTCAAGGCTGGAAGATGAATTTGGCACGTATTTACAAAGGCGAAACTGTAGGGCCAATCAACTAAGCATTTTATTAGAAAGACAAGTTAAATTCTGCTGGGACATCCTAAAATAAGGTGGCCCTGAAGTGAGAAGGGTGCATAATCCTAATACTGAATGTAGTGGGGTAAATAGATTTTAAAAAAATGAAATACCCATGATGGAAAACCCTAAAGTATGTAGATTTCAATTTTTTTATTTCACCAAGGGGTTATTCTGCTAATGAACTGTGAGAGTGAAGTTTGAACATTACAGTATTTGTCAACAAATATGTTTTCCAGCCTGTTTTGTTTATCAGCTAATTATTTGATTCATATTGCCAGTAAGGTAGAATTATGAGACAGCAATTTCATTTTTCAGTGATTTTCTATGAATCCCTTTAAATCTTCAGGTTGACTACCTCAAAATACGTAAAAATTTTCAAAAAAGTTGTGTTTACTAACTGCAGGAGAAAAAATCATAGCTTGGCAGGTTAGTTTTGTAATGATATATATTCTTAATATCCAGATAAACTTCTAATCCTACTGAATTCTTTTTTTGGCTTCAGTCATATCAGTTGACATTTAGATCCCAAAGTTACTTGCATTTAGTATAGAAAGAAATAAACCCTTTTATCAGTTTTCAATTGAATGCTTTTCATTTTTTTAACCTCTTGTTCTTTCATTATGAGAAACAGTAGATAACTCTAAAGTAGACTTTTTTTAATTGTCACATTAAAAAGTCCATTTTTGTTACTTGTCTAAACTAGAAGTCCTGTTCTTTTCAATCTCTCTTCCTATGGAAATTTTCCTCATATCTCTAATAACATGGCACTGAATCACACAATGATGAACTGAAACAGGCTGCTTCCTGTTGTGCAAGTAGCTTTGATGAGTGGCTCTGCCAATACCATTGACTATCTATTGTCAGTTTATATCGAGTACGTGGGATTCAGGGTTAATGGATGGAGTAGACTGTCTTCCTGGTAGGAAAAGGCCAGGAGGGATTTGCCAATCTAATTTTGGAGCGGATGGTAAGCGGCACTGCTGAAGGGGCGATGTTCCAAATTCTTTCAAAGAAGTAATTGTTGAATACTTTCTCAATAAGCCATCTCTTGTTTCTGATAAACTCACCAGTGTTTGTTCTGCCTCTCCTTTTCCTGACAGGAGGATCAGGCTAAGCAGCACCAGCATTATCTGAGCCTTTTGCCTCTCTTAACCTGAGAGATTGTTGCATGTTGTGAGAACCCTGTGGGAGTGGTGCTAGCCAGACTATTTGATAACACTGCAGAGGGTCATGTTGCTCGTGCTGAAACCCTAGGGTCTGGGGCAACTGGGCACACCAAGTCTGTCCACTGTGGAAGTGCACGTGCTTTCCAAGAGAACAGAAACCTGGTGACCATGGTGTTAGCACAAGCTCCATGTTGGGCTATAGTTGTCCTAAGCCCTTCCCTGGGATCAATTACACCTTTGGTGGGCCTTGCTTCTGTTCCCACTCCTGTCATTTTCTGGACCCTGTCAGTGTCAAGCCAGCTCCTAGCTGAGGAACTTCCAGGTGTTTCCTTCAGCACCACCTCCACCTTTCTCCCTCAGCCTATGATGGTGGCCCAGTGCCCTTCCAACCCCCTTCCCTTTTCTAGGTGCTTTCCTCACAGCAGTTTCCTTTCTCCATCACTCATGACTCCCTCTGGTATCTTTTTCTCCACTGAGTCCCACAGCAGGTCTTGATTTTGGATTGTAACAGGAGCATTTAGATATGCAGGACTAGTGCAGTGTAAATAGTTTGGGAGCTGCTTCTCAGGAGTGTTCAGATGTTGTCTGGGCATTTTGTAGGACCAATAACCTTGGTTGTTGCTTTGCCTGCCCAAAAATCTACCTTTATGAAATTCTGTGTCCAAATTATGAATACTCACTTCTTCCAAACTCTTCCTTCTCCTGAAGTAGGTAAGAAAATTGCTCCTGTGGCTGTTTACTATTTACAGAAATGTCAAAAGTAGTCTTGACTAAAATGTAGACATTAGCGGAGACAGTTCTACAGTGGACATTTGATTGATATGGACATTTGATTTAACTTCCAAACACCTTGGTTTTCATTCATAACCTCAGATCTGGGAATGTTTAATTTATATGTATGGATGCTTGGGAGATGGGGAGTTTCCTCTTTGGTAAACTGACTTCAGGCTGAGTGTGGTTGTTGATTTTTTCACAACAACAATAAAATTCCATTATCCAGATACCATTTCTCAAACTTTGATCTGACATGAGTAAAATAGTGATACTGAATTAATTTAAAGTCATGGCTTCTGGCTCCTATATTGTATGTGTGAAGAAATGTCCATAGGGTATTTTTTCCTATGGACATAAATGAATTTGTGGTTTCTATATTTCACTCTGGGTTTATTGCCTTAAATACAGCACACAGAGAAGCATAAAGGCCAGAGAAGAAACATAAAAATGTCGCTATCAACCCCTGTATGACCCTGCTAAAAGTAGTTACAGGAGTGGCCCTTCAATGCATCCTCTCAGGCTTCCTAGTTCTGAGCAAATATTCTTATAAGGATCACTAGGAAGAGGAGTTACTGTATAGAAAATAAGTGTGTGTCTGTGTGTGTGATAGAGGCAGTCAGGGAAAGTTTTGTAAAATTAGTATTTTAAGTCTTCTGTAATTTGCAGCAAATCAAACTATGTTATTGTGTGAATAATATGTAAAGGGATAATATTATAAATGCATGCTACATATCTGTATCTGCATACCCTAAGAAAGAAAATTTTATTCAATCCCATAATTTTTCTCATCCAATTGCTGTAAAAAAATCTCACCTCTCTTACATCTGTCACTATAGTATCTGAAATATGAATATACATTCAGACAGCAATATCTTGGTAGACTGCAGAGAGATTTCTGCTCTTTCCCAGACTGTGGCAAAAATAGGTGTTTGATAAAAGGGGGGGGGGGAAGTCCTCTTTTGCTTTAGAATTTTTCCATTTTTATTTTACTGAGAACTGCTTTAATGTTTTGTTTTCTGTTGGTTTTGCTTCTTCTTTTACCTCAGATTGTTTTTCCAGTAAAGAATAAAGCAGAGCTGTGGGGTAAAGCAAAAGAAAGCAGGGAAAGAAGCAGGATTTACTCATCCCTAATTTTGACATAAATCTTCAGAGGAAAGAGGGAATGAATGAAAAAAGTTTGTCCCAGAGCTGTCAAAGGAAAACATTACTGGAATCTGTTACAATTTTTGAGGAATTTGAATCATCACCACTTGCAAGGGAGCAATCAGCTGCATTCGCTTAGCAATGCAGTGAACTGAGGTTTCTTTTTCCTGACTGCTGATGCTGAATTACTGGCACTGTTCAACTACTTTCTGAAATACTCCATTCCAAAGGCACAACATTTTTTGGGATCCAAAATGTAGTAATTATTTCTGTAGATTAGATTTATTTGAAATACCCTGGTGGAACTCATTGCTTTGGTACAGAGGTCTCATCTGATCCCTGCTTTTAACACGCACATTCCTAAATTGAGAAACCCATTGTTCTGCCTTAAACCATTAAGGACACAGATTAAACTATCCAAAACCAAAGCACTTAATGGGGAGTAGCCTTCAAAACATGTATACATGTGTTTGTGCTTGGGAAGCGTCTGTATTTTGTGCCACCCAAATCTTTATTATTTTTAAGGGGTGAGAATCGTTATTTCTGAAAGCAAAGCGTGAGGGGGATGCGAGGTGGCACTGCTCACTGAGATCTTTGCAAAAGTACATGACCCAGAAATTTCAGTGTCCTCGGTGTTGCCAATGCATGGCTTGCTGCAGGCAGATGTGTATGTATGCAAGGGGATTTAAAATGTTTGGTTATATATGTTTAAGTGCATGTGATTTTATAGGTAGGACACATTTGTTTTTCACAACTAAAATCTATTAGAATGCAAAGTGCCCTTTGCTGGACACAATGGGGAATTTTAAACAGAATAAAAGTTTTTAAGTACTGCAACTGTTCAATGTGCAAAACCAGCAGATAAACTTTTTTTATGCTTCCCCTTGCCCTGTGACATTTAAAATATCCTGCTCACAGCTGTCCTTACCTTGCCTTTTTCTGGCATTATATCTGACATGAAACACTTCCATCCTGAGGTGGGTCCTTGACAGTCTTTAATATGACAAAATGATTTGGGTTTCCTGTCATTCAGCTTAAATCACTTTTCTACCCACGCATAAAAAAAGCTCCAGCACAGTCCTTGATGGCCTCAGGAAAAACACGGCTGATCCCAGCCTAACCCTCAGCTGCGTGGCACTGCATTGTCATCATAATTGGATGTGATAGATTTTCACTCTGCTTTACTAAAATTTTGTTTGTAATTGAGTAAATGTGCCACTTGCAGTTGAAAATAAATTAGCCCAGAGCAACAGCAGCTTGAGTGTTTTTTAAAAGTGTGTGTGTGGGCTTTTTAAATACATGCACACATACACACATATATGCATACATATAAATACATATAACTATAAATATAAAGATAAATAAAATAGAACAGGTCAAGTGCATAGCTAGGATTAGAAAAATATCCCTTTCATTGTTAAATGGCGTCCTGAACTCCATTTTCTCGATGTGTGTTGTACATTTTCCCCCTCAGAGAGGGTGAAAACATAAAAGCAATACAGCAGACTGCAGCATGGGGGAGGGTTTCTTTCCTTCCTCACACTTTCTACTTTTGTCAAGCCACCTGAGAAGTTGATATGAGAAGGGCATTTTAGAATAAAGACATTACTCTGACAGCAAATACAAATGAAATAAAATTGGCCTAAGGCTTTGATGCCAGAACCTGAATGGAGAGCTGAGACTTAGCAATGCACTAGTTTAATACACCAGAGAAATAGAACTAGAATAATTTGCAATGCAGGATGATGAAAGAAGAAAATATAACAAACCCAGAGATTAAAATAGAGTTTCCAGCCTGTGTATATTCGCATTTTGCACTCAAGTTGACCCATAAACATTGCAAGAGAAGCAAATATGCACTTTCCTCTTCTTTTGGAACAAAGCTGTTTGACGTGTGGAGATACCATGTCAGGATCTCGACCTTGAGACTCCAGAGAGAAGGATCTGAGGCTCTCACAGTTTTGGATGAAGTCTTCTTCATGGACATCTCCTGACTCTAGAAATAGCCACCGCCAGCCACATTAAGCCATTGCTCTGGTCACTGAGCAGACAAATGGGCTTTGTGGTGGAAGAGAAGGAATCCTTGAGAGAAAGAAGTCACTCATAGGGCACCTTGTGCATGCCATTGATGCTCTTTTTCCCTGTACACGTGTACACACATCCCTAGTTTTCTCATGATCCGATTACTTTCCTTAGTGTAAAAACTCTCAAGTTAAGGATTTTTTTGGGTTTCGTGCTTGTACAGCATTTATAACCAGAAGTGATCCTATGTGTTGCCACAATGCAAAAAGAAAAAATAATAGCCGGGGGCTTAACGACTGAATTGTTTCACATTAGCATAGGGGTCTGTTTATTTTCATATCCTCCAGTAGACCTCATTTATTGGTCTCTAATGTTTCTCAGGTTTGTATGACCCAAATATGAATTGTTTGACTTTTTTTGCAATAGGCATTTTGGCAAGTACTGAATTCATTTTATGGTATTAAGTCAGCTGTAGAGAAAAATAAATAAATTGCTGAAGTATCAGAGCCAATTATGGGCACTGGTTCATGTGCTGGATTCTGCATTTCTCTTTTAGATATTTAAATGATTTCAACGCACAGGCCCAGTCATTCCAAGTCTTTGGATGTATTTAGAGCAATTGAAAATCCCTTTTCAACACAAAAGTCAAATAATCTTATAGCCCCTTTAACAAATACTGATGGTTACCTTAAGATTGTGGCATGATGTAAGTTTTAACATAAAATTCGACTTGCTGGTAAAGGGGTGTTTAAGTTACACAGGAAAAGTGACATAAAGTACAAGTAATAACAACAACTACTCTTTTTTTAAAAAAAACAAACCATGGTTCAAAGACTACACTATCCTCATCTCCTGGCATAAGTCACGTCAGGTTCTTCAGATACAGAGCTTGACTGAAACAGAGAGTGATTTGCAGGAAATATGTGTAAGTCATACAGAATTATGCAGGTTTTTCCTAAAGGGAGACTTTGCTATCATACAAACTACCCTTAGGAAGGAAACTAACAATTTAAATAAACCAGTCATTAATTTACATCTAACTCATAAGTCTGAATCCTCCAAGTCATTAATTTTGGGTGGGAAGGGCAGAAGTACTGCTCTTGTCTGATTCTGTCTGTAGAGTAAGAAGATAGTGCTGCTATCTCTTTCATCGGAAATTTATGTACATTAGAAAAGCAATAACTTTTTCACAAGTATACCAACTATCACAAGTAAACAGCTTCTTCAAGCCTGATGGCAAAACCTCCAGCATGCCAAAGCAGCAGTGCACTTGTTTATTATCATATAGAGCTTAACCTGTTTTTACACTAACTGTCTGATTTCCTGCTTTTCACACAGAAATAAAAAATCTAGGCTAGGGTGTAAAGGAAGGCGAAGCTTGTAAGCAAGAGCTGGCCAGCTGGTGATGGAGGTTATTAACTGAGGACAAAGCAGACATTTACAACAGTGGCACAGAAAAGGGAGAATTAAACAGAGATCTTTAGTAATGTTTTTCTCCTTCAGAAATATCACTTTGTCTACAGCCATTCAAACACTTGGGGAAAAGAAAGAAAAAAAAGTAATATGAATGTTTAGGCTTCCCGTAGGCATTTTCCATGCTCTAGATATCCCGACTGTAGCCGAGTATCCTAGCTCATCACCGAACAACGTCTCAAATATGCCCTTCCCCTCACTGGCTGGAGGGACTAATTTATGAAGAGAGATTAAAAGAATTAAATATAGATAGCTTTGCTAAGTGAAGACTACAGTGGGACAAAAGATAGCCTACAAATACATGGAGGGGGTAAATTCCTGAGGGAGGTGAATTATTTAGGACAATAGGAGTGGGTTTAACTAAGAGTAATGGGATGAAATTAAGAATAGGAAAAATTAGGCTGAATATATAAAAGAATCCTTCTTGACAGCTAGATCAATTTGGCCATGGACGACTGTCCCTTGGGAAGTGATGAAAGACCCATCGTTTGGTACATTTGGAGGCAGGCTTTGACAAAACATCATTTAATGCACTATGGGAAACCACTTGCAGGGAAGTACGTGAGAGGAGTTGATAGGTATTCTTGGTCTCCTCAATCTTTCTGTAAAAAATTTCATCAAACCAACCCTCCGACTCAGCACATCAGCTTGGTCATCACCACACTTGGACCACATGGATCCACATCGCTGTGTGAGAGCCACACCACCACCATCCCCTTGCCCAAGTGGAGCCTGGTAAATCCAGCAAGCTCATCTCTTGGCCTGAGTTCATTTGGCAGGTCAAGATGCAAACCATGGCCACCTCCATCTCAGGGCTCCTTCTGTACTCTCAGATGCCAATTTATCCTTTCCCTCCCATTTAATTCTACACCACCCCATGGAGGCGCTGCAGCAATTTTTCCATTTTTAAAATCCTCCAGCACAGATGGCTTCATGTTGGGAGCCCCCCGAAACTGCAAGTGTTTGAAACGCCTCCCTCTCTTTCCAGTGTGTTTCAGGAAGATAGTGCTTGTAGCCACCATCAGTGAGAGCAGTAAGCACTGCAGTGTAAGAATTACATTACCTTTGAGTTTTGTGTTAGATATGAAAAGGTGATGACGGCTTCATCTTACATCTAGGAGGAGAAAAGTGGTTTCTGTAGCTAGCTGCAAGATTCTCTACCCTGTCCTGTGCCTGGGCATAAGAAGCAGATGCAGTACAATAAAGTTTGTATATAAGTTTATTATAATTAAAACTGCATTAAATAGAGACTTGGAGTCTATCACTTTTAAAGAAGTGGGGCAGAGAACTACACTCTACATGGCTTTGCTGTTCATTCAGGCCCTCGAAACAGGAGTAACATGTCGTGATAGAAAGGTGTGGCTTTCCAGATGCATCTGACTTCCATCATGCTGAGGAGCTCCATTTTGACACCTTAAAATCCTTAAACCTTCTTAGTTGAGACACAGAATGTTTCCGTATTACAGGGAATGTTTCCGTATTACCCCTGCAAATCTCTCTCATCCAAAGTCTCGCTATGACCCCATCAACTCCTGATGACTGTGCCACCACCCTGAGGGATAAATACCCCAGGGAAAGGCAGCTTTGAGAAGGAGCAGTCTCACACAAAATAAATTCAGAAACTCTAGTTTGTCATTTTGCCCTTCTTTTGCAGGGAAAAAATACCCACCATCAACAAAAAAACCCACGCTAGTGATTTCTTTTGACTTAAACTGGGCATTCAAAAAGCTGTTTTTATTAATGAATCATATTAAGCCATCAGTGAAAGGCTCCCTGACTCTGTTTAAATAACAGGCTATGATTCCTCCCTCCCGCACCCCCCTTCCCTTTGGCTCCACTGCTATTAATTGAGGAGTTTCTTTGTTTCTTTTCTAATGAAGCTAACAGAACACATCTGTCAGGTGCTTGTATTCTTCACCCGTCTATAGTATGTAATAGCCCAGCTGGAGGCTATAATGCTACACAATACCCCTGGCCGTTACAGCAACTATTTATTCCTGGGCTTTTCCTCAGATAGGGATTTGAAAAAAGTCTGAAATTTGGGCCTAATTGCTATTTACACAGCGATAGACACCTGTTCTAGCTGAGACACTGGCTCATGAATCCCACACCTGAGACCTTAGGGAAAGGGAAGGGGAAAATTTCAAGCAGCTGCCAGTCCGGTTCAGAAACAGAGAGCTTTTCTACGAGATATGTACGTACAGTACATAAATCCGTGCCTGCATATTGCCATAGCTACTGTTTCACGGCCAAATGTTCATTTAAAGGCTTAACATACGCTGGTTGTGTGGACACATGTACACAACCGGGAGGAAAGAGTTTTCTGCCTTTGCTTCTACGTTTTTATTGGACTCTCCCAAATTTGTGGTGCCAGGATTTATTTCTCCAAAGATCTGTGGCTGCGGGTTGCTGCCAGCCACCGAACTTCCACTCTTGCCTCATGTTGTGCAGCACAATCGCTCCATTTTCCCCTTGTTTATGCAAAGGATCCTGCTCTTCCTCTTTGTTTTTGTTCTTGCCCGTGCGCTCCTGAGGAGCAGTAGTCCACGGTGGAGACTTTGTTCTCATAAGGCTGCTAACAGTGAAGGAGCAGTGTAAAGCCATACATGAATCTAAGTTAGCAGCCTCTCCAATGCAGTTAAGAGCGAAAATTGATTAAAATGCAACTAGCTCATAAAGCTCCCCGTTTGTTACCTCAGATGTGCGTCAAAGACACAGAGCTGAAGAAAAGGTTTCTTTCCTTTTCTCTCCTCTCCTGGTCATTGTCATTCCTCCCCCACTATATGTTTCTGTCATTCTTCCCCCACTATATGTTTCTGTTTCGTGCCAAACAGCCCCATTCATTAGGTGCGGGACAGAAATAAAATGTTATTGCCCTGCCACCTTATCAGATGACAATGTCCTCTGCTGCCGCCAGGGAGAGGAGCTGGGGCGTCTGCTTTTTACAGAACTTTTCTCTCCAGTCAGGGGGCCCTCTGAGATTTTCAGTCAAGACCTCTCTTTTGTGGAAAGACCTTTAATTCAGGCTGTTTCTTAAATCCAGCAATGCTCTGTCATCCCAAGCCCACCTTCACAACACTTTTGTTTGGGGGGGAGGGGAGAGGCAGGAGAAGGGGTTGAATAATTAACTGGAAAAATTGGTTCTTATGTCATGCAAAAGACTTCTGAGAGCTGCTGAACATCAAATGCAAGAAGGGAAGGTGAGGAATAGGAAGGTTAATAAATGGATTTAAAAAAAAAAGTGAGAAAAGCTCACACAAGGGATGAAATAAGACTACTGAGCCAAGCGGAATATTCTAGAGGCTTTTAAAAACATGTATATCAGAAACAGAAAGATGAGTCAAGGAGCCAGCAGTGCTTTTAAGATGGGGTGGGGGACCCAGACTGGTGAGAGATGAAGGGGATACTGCTAATATTAATTATTTGCCGCAGGGCTCACAAAAGCAGTTCAGTAGCTGAGGACAAAAACAGAAATTCATTTCCCAGAGGAGAAAGAAAGAAGTAGTGAGTGATCCCAGGGTCATTCCAGGACAGGTGATAATGAAATTAGAGTTAATGAAGATGAAGAAGACACCAGAGCCAGATGAGCCTCCATCCCAAGATTATGAAGCTGATGCTGATAATAAACGCTCCCTGCACATGAAGAGGAACCTTAAAGGTAGATGGAAACCATGTCTGCATCTGATTTAACAGGAGCTCTAGGATAATAATAGACATTAACCTTTTCCTTCTAAAGACTGAAATTTTAGTAGCTACTGAGTACCTAGGAGCACAGACTCACCCTGATAATGCTGTTAATGCACTTTCTCTGTCTATGGAACAGACTCCAGATTAAAGGGAATAGGTAATACAGGATGGATTAGATATAATTTCCTTGCTTTTTGGCCCTCTATGTCACTGCGACAACTTTCTGATGAAACCAAATCCTTGATCTCTAGTAGAAGTGAAACTATATATACACATATTTATAGGGATTTACATTCCTCACTGACGAAGCTGTACATGATTGTGAATATAAACCAGAGGAAACAAGATGAAAGGAAAAAAAAACACTCTGTTTCAGAGACAATAAAGTGACAAGGAGACAGCTCTGATCCACTGCTGGCTTGTGCCAGGGTGATTTAGGGGGATTCTGCCTCCAGCTGTAGCCTAACCAGTAGGTAAGGACGCAGTGAGTGAATCTTCACTGTGATGGCACTGGTTTCGACTGCCTGAAATAATTTTATATTTAACAAAGGGGCAGCTTTGGGGATGTGCTGTCTGTTCTGCTGCCTGTATAGTCCCTCAGAAATGTGTGTGTGGTTACTTAATATCCACAAAGAGCAGACTTTGGGTCTGTGATCCTTGCTGAACGACACTCCTGCTGATTCACATCCCATGTCTAGCAGAGCACACAGCTTTTCATCGTTTTTAAGTGCCATGACAGGATGTTAGTATCCTACCAGCCTCATCCATGTTTCACCAGCGTGATGCTTTTACTGCTTTGTTCTGTACTTGTGGTTTTGTCCTCAGTACCAGACTCATCCACTGCTTCTTTTTATGCCTATACACACTTTATTTCACCTGATTTCATATATGAACTTTCTTAAATTTTTATTCTTAACACCATTGTATATGTTGCAGATCAAATCATCTTCCTTCCCATTTCTGTTGCTACAGATGTCTTCACCTGAGCTACAACCAGCTGGTCAACAGGGCAATTCCTTGGAACACCTTTCTACTGTGAAGGTTTTGCAGGAGAGTGCCTTGATTTTTTTTTTTTTGTAATCAAGTAAAATGCTTTTCAATTGAGAAGGAAAACATTATGCTTTTGAGTAAATTGTAGTTATCTTCTCATAAATCAGCTTTTTGTACAATGCTGCCTCAAAACCCTTTTGTTATCTAGGTAAATAATGCTCAGTGGTCTTCCTCTCATTGATTCTGGGTGTTACTTCTTGAGTGGTTTCTCTCAGCTTTGTTGGCCACAATGTTCTTCATTAAAGGTGTACCTTTGGTTGGGCCAAGCCCCATTGAATATTGCATTACTACAGCTCTGTGTGGTTGGTATCTTCCTTGTTGTGGAATTCCAATTTACAGCTGTGTGAGATTTTTTTCCAATCCTTAGTTGCACATCTGAGTTTAGCAGTCTCTGATGCTCACCTTGCTTTCCCTCTGTTATTTCTCTAACCAAAATGATTATATCAGGAAAACATAGCTGTCAGGATGCCATTTCTGGCTCTGTTAAATTTGTCTTATGCAAAGTTCAGGGTGAGTAGCACTGCCTCAGTACATGTAAAAATTTTTTTAGGCAAGCAATGCATGTTTACAGTCTGTGTGATACCATCATCACTTTGGTTTGGCTCATTATTAGTGGGTGAAGTTCTAGATATAAAGGAAAGAAGAAGTTAATGCATTTTAAAAGTTAATTGTTTATGAAAGCTCTTAGTTTCTATTTGTCATCAGTCAGAATAATCAGCAGCAGTGGTTTGTTTCCAGCTCTGGCTGGTTCTCAGATTTCTGTCTAAACTTGGCTAAATCTGAATGGCAGGTTACTTTCAACCTTTCCACCATATTCTTTTTAATGACAAAGTGTAAAAAAAGCCATTTGGTCTTTCAGAAATTTTAAAATTAAGAGAAATACTTTGCAAGACAATCATGGTTTAAAACTCAGTCAATTCTGATGATTATTGCAGTGTTATCTTGTTACTTTTGTTGAAAAACACTTAACCTTTGAGAAGTCCTGCTTATTTTCAGCAGCGCTACACCCAAGATCAAGCACAGTTAGTTTTGGAGAGGGAGAATTTAATATTGTATTCTTTGATCTTCCTCTGTGAAATGTTCTCTAGACCAACATTTATGCCTGTTATAATCTGAAATACAGAATACACATACACATCCAATAGCATATACATGTGTGCCTAAACCAAAAGCACATATAGCTAAGAAACAGGTCTCCTGAAATCAGTGAGACTGTTCCCAGATAAAGGCATTGCAAAGATCACAGATTTCAGAACTTTTAAACCCAGCTCTAGAAATCAAATGAAAAATAGGTGGGAAGCAGGCGATGAGGACTTCTTTGGGCTATGAATCTTTGGAGCCAGGGTCTCACCACACTCTGTGTTTGCACACTGCCTTGCACAATAGAATTTTTTTCTGGCTGACTCTTAGACACAGCAGTAGCAAAAAAGATAAACACTGACAACATGTTTTACTGGGGCTCTGGACTGACACAAGGTCAGTCCTTCCCATGTGTGACCGTCTGGCCACACAGACCATCTCCTTCTTACCAGGAACTGCAAAACATCCTTGTGGCCAAGACAGTAATTTCTTATAGACAAAATTAATGTTGTAAGAGTATTTAGTGTACTTTAAGCTGCCTTTTAATCCTATTTAGCAGGTGGAAACAAGAAAGAGGTTTAGCAGTATGTGAACCATCTGTTCTCAGTGGACTACCAAAAGTCTGGAGTAACTGAGTTGAGCTATTGGAGACACTTCCAGATGTTGTCCAACAGCATCCATTTGAACGATTTTGTGGAATAGTAGTGCAATCCAGATGTGATCGAGCTACATCTGAGTTCTAAGGGCAAGAAACTTGCCAATACATGATATAGATATTACATAGTGGCTTGGCACAGTCCAGCAGTTTATTTTACATCCAGCGTTTAACCTCTTTTCCCCCCAAGGTACAAATGTCAATATTGGATTTTCTCTGGTTGAATAAATGTGTCACAGAGCAGATTAACCACTGGCAGTGAAAAAGGACTTCCACTTGCCAAAACTAAATTTCTCACAAATGGATCAAAAGAGTCTGAGGTACAGAAAAGAAGCAAGACAGGAAATCTTGCCAAATTTCTCATGATGGTTCATTAAACTGAACTTAAGACCTTGGTATATGTACTTTAGCTAGAAGCTCCTGCTTTCAGCTGGCAGGATGTAGAGGCTTGTGTGTGCCCATGTCTGTGTGTGCAAGTACATGTACACCTGGGGATGAGGTGGCAGGGCAGTAGCTAATGAGACAGATGAAGCTAATACTCATCACAGCAGAGTTCCTCAAAAGCTCACTACTCTCTTGGCTAGCTCCATTTTCACAGTGTAGACTGAATTTCCCCTCTCACTCTCCAGTTGCTGTTCCACCACTTAATGTTGTGCTTTGCTAATTGCAGAGCAGTGTTCGAGGCATGTGGGCTGGGGAAGGACCTGGTCCCTGTGAGCCAGGCTCGGTGGAACATTTGCTGCTGAGGGAGCACAGGCTGCCTCTCCATGCTGGGTACAGCTGCTAACACTCCTGGATGTCTGAGTGCCTGAAAAAATATGTCTCCTTCCCCCCTCCCTAAACCTGAGCGGCATCTGTTATTCCAGCATAAGGAATCTCT
>QWTY01045927.1:0-12252 GCA_008033365.1 Pseudorectes ferrugineus
CTCCCAGGGAAGGTTTTGGGAACCGTATCAACAAAGGTGCTTGGGAATGGATTCTGTGGAGCTCGCCCTGCTGGGTGGGGCAGCACCACGTCAAGTGGGTATTTAGTTGTAGCTTTCCTAGGATGAATCCTGCTGGAGCACCTGTTGGTGCTGGATCCAGGCACTACAGGCCAGTTTCGTGGGGGAATGGGGATTTTTGGGGCCTTTCCTTCCCCACGGGTTTCTTATTGCACTGCCACGGCACCAGCACAAGGTGATGTGACTTGGGGCTGTGGCTGCTCTGACACTTCTACACATTATCATCAAATCTACTTTTGTAAACCAAGGTGCACCTCTGCTAGACAGAATCATGGAATCATGGAATGGTTTGGATGGGAAAGGACCTTAAAAATCACCTTGTTTCACCCCCTGCTGTGGGCAGGGACACCTTCCACTGTCCAAGGGTGCTCCAAGCCCCGTCCAGCCTGGCCTTGGACACTGCCAGGGATCCAGGGCCAGCCACAGCTGCCCTCACCACCCTCACAGGGAAGCATTGCTTCCCAATATCCCACCTAATCCTACCTTCTGTCAGTTTGAAGCCATTCCTGTTGCTCCAGGCCTTTGTAAATAGTCTCTCTCCATCTTCCTTGTTGGCTCCTTCAGGTACTGTGAGGCTGCAATTAGGTCACTCCTAATTTATTTGCAAATCAGTTTGGACCAAAGATCTCCTGCCTCTCCCATTTTGTTTTTAGTTTTGCAGCATCTTTGGCAGATCCTGCTCCCCCTGAGCCCCGGGAGCTGTGTAGGTGCATCAGGAGGATTTGGCTGCCCACTGCCCCCTCTCCCTCTGGAAATGGGACAAGTGGCCATGGAGCTGATCACTTGACCATGGCAAATGAGCTGCCCTCATCAGTGTGTTCTGGTGTATATTTAACTTAATAACGTGAGCAGATGGTCATTATATTGATTCATGAAGGAAGGGAGGAAGCTTGGCTTGGGAGCGTCAGGGCTGGGTGCTGAGCATCGGAGCTGGGCAGGATGCAGGGGAGGGGAGGAAAAAAGCACATTTTTGTACTGTGTGGGGTCTGTTGCTTTGGTTTTTTGTTTGGTTTTCTCTTTTACGAAGTACCACCGAATAAAATCAAGTCGAGGTGACTCATCAGGCCTGTAGAAATGATCATTTCCCTGGAGAGGAGGCTCTTAGAGCACGAGCAGGATGGTGCTGAAGTGTTTGCACCACTGGTGGTGCTAAAAAGGGGGGAGATGGGGAGGCAGTAGCCTGTAGAGTTGTGAAACTTCTCACTCTGCAGTTGCTATTAAAGATGACAGCTCTTTCACAGGGAAAAGGTAACACTGAAGTAATAATCCTGCAGTAATTTTTTTTGCAAAGAGCAACTTTGTTTAAATCTCTTCCCATTTAGTAGGATATAACTAGAGACTGAAGCTAGAAGCTAACTGTATAAAATATTCAGCCACTCTCCTTGTTAGCCAAGCTGGGAAGTTCACAAATCCCCAACCTGCAGCAGCTCGCAGGAACAGCTTGATTTGGTTCTTAATTCTGCAATTTTCACAGGACAAATGCTGTATACAGAGGAATATTCTCCTGAGCAAGAGCTTAATCTCGTGTTTAGGTTCCTGTTTCTCCTAGTTGCTGATTAGCTTTGCTGTCTTATCAGTTTATGTCATAGTATGTGCCTATAAATTGACTTTGCAGGGAAGAGGGAATACGTTCGTCTTCACAGATGCTGCTGTTTCCATGGAGATAAAAGGACCAATGGCCTTTTCTTGGTTTGGACTGTACTACAGTGAGCAGGCAGAGATGGTGCATTCGAAAATGCAACATTTGGTGCTTTGATATTCCCATCTAAATATCAAATGAGAAAGCATATTGTTTTTTCTTGGTGATGAAGTTGAACAATAAATACAGCTTTGGGACTTTTTCTGGAAGCAGAGAGCGAGCCCACCAGGAATGTGAGAACAGCGTGGCTGGTTTGTGCTTGCTAAACCTCCTCTCTGGGAAAAACCTTTTGGCTTTGCAAAATATAACCCTGTAGAGCCTTTGGGTTTATCTGATGCAGTGTTTGATGCTGGTTACATCACCAGCTTACTTCTCCGTGATGTTCCACCGTGGCTGAGCCTGAATGAGCGTGCAAAAGCTGTGAATGTGATTTTTTTTTTTCCACATTTTTTTTTCCCTTAAGAAAGAGCTTTTCTACCTCAGATTGCGTGAAAGAAAATATAAATACCAAGGCCACCCCCCATTCAAGGATGGCTTGCAGAAGGTGTTATTTGTGAGTACCTTTTCCTTCTTCATCTGTCGTCACGTCTCTGATATCTGTGTTGAGGATTCCAGAAGTGGGAGTAGTGATCAGTTTATTGTTGGGTAGGTTTCTTTCCACGAACCATTTTTAGGGTGTTACCTTTTTTGGCAGATGAATGCTCTGTATATTAAACATGTTTAGATGATGATGATGATGATTGTGTTTGTGCATATGGGTTTTTAAAAATGCAACGTAATAAAGTGAGTAGTCTGTGTTTAGCAGGGAGAAAACCGAGGAGACCCTTCACTTTGCATCCAAGCAGCAATGCAGGGTGCTAGGAATTCTGTCTGTGATGAGTCAAGGATCTCTCTTCCATTTTGTTCGAATGCTTTGTCATATTAAAGTGCAATCTGTCTTCTCAGTGCAGAAACACGAACGGAGGGACAGGCAGTGCAGCCTCGAGCAGTGCGATACCGAGAAGGCAAAATGTCGCTGTGACTTTGCTGTTACCTTTATGCTGATCAGAACCTAAAGGTGCATTAACTGATTGTTATTCACTGGAGCAGTTTCTGGAGGGCTGACACAGGAGCTGGTTCTGCTGTGGGCTGGAGGCTGAGCAGCCCCTGTGGGAGCTGAGCCTTCCTTGGCTCGGGGCTCGGCCGCTCCGGAGGACGATGCCGAAGTTCCCGTGCTGGTGGTGCTGGGAGGGATGGGAACACACAGGTGGTTTGCGCCAAAACATGTGCAAACCAGGCAGGAATGGGCACAAACCAGGCAGGAATGGGCACAAACCAGGCAGGAATGGGCCCTTGGGTTTGTCCTCACCCCCAGTCCAGGGGCTTGGAATGGCTGTATCTCTGTGTGCAGTTCTGAACCCTGGTTAACCATCCGCTCCCTTCAGGGTTAAATTTGGGGTTTCCAGAGAATCCTGCATGAAACACATGCAGTTGTCATCCCGAGCTTTTTCCAGTTATTTTCACAGTGCCTCTGAGTGCTCTGATTTGAGTAAATCTGCTCCATGTTCAGTGGCACCATCCACACACAGGCAGAGTAAATCCAACCATTCAAAACCAAACTCCTCAAACAGAATAACAACAGAACATTGGAATCCATCTTTAAGTTTTCTTTAGCCTTTTGTGTTGTGCTGAAGGGGTGAATGGTTAAGTTGAAATGTTTTAAAATCAAAATAAATGTGGAGCCTTTCGTAGGAAGTTGAAATAGGAAAAGTAAACTTGTAAACAGGTTGCAACCTTCCAGGTATGCATGGATCAGCTTCAAACACCCTGCTGTGTGTTTATCCATGGGAGAATAGTTCTGTTTGTGTTGGACTCCATTTTAATCTGGGTCCTGGGATTTGGGGATTCTGTAACTCTCAGCAGGGAATGGATTTCATACAGTGCTTATCATGTGGGGGTGAGGGATGTTTAATCCCTGTATGTTGCTGTCTTTAACAGAGAGGTTGCAGTCTTATTTACAGACCCATCTTGTGCAGTATTTTCCTGTTTTGCTGCTTACACCTTTGATATCTTGTACCCACCTCAGCACGCTGCTGTAGAAAACAAGATGTGGATTCTGCCTCCTACTATAATTCTGTGTTTTAACTCCTGTGTGAGAGAGCTGATGCTGATTGTTGGCAAGAGGAAAATGTAAGCCGGGATTTTTTTTTTAAGAACTTACTCTTAAGAACACATGTATATAGAAAATCTTCATGTTCTTAAAAACTAACGGGTTCTGAACACTGAAAATGTATGTTCAGCTGTTATACACCAGTTCCTCAATGCAGGAGTAAGTTTTCAGATGAAACCTTACATATAATAACTCTGTCGATGTTCTTGTAATATATATATGCCAAAGATTTTTGCCATTAAAAGTATCTTTTTTAAGATAAAAATATCTTTTTACATCTTAAAGTGTAGAAAGGCTGGTTGTTGCTGTTCTAAAAAAAGCTGAACAACAGTGTCACACTGCTTGGATTAGTGAAAGCATTTTTTCAGCTGCTGCACTGAATAGAACATATGTCACTGGAGCATTGTTTTAAGTAACAGGATTTGCCTTGCTGTAAATCTCTCATGCTGTATCTGGGTAATTTCATTCTTTGTACTTTGCTATTTTGCCGCTTTCATCAGCTGCAAATCCAATATGTACAACTGGCACTGCTCACATTTGGGTTTACTATGGTTATTGCTCTGTGAGATGATAAATGTGGCTGTGTTTTGTAATGGCAGTTGTAGTTTCTTGAGGATTTCTGGGACCTAATTTAATGATGTGGGTAGTACAGAAAAGATGTGGTGAATATATCCCCTTTCTGATTTAATCTAAAAGATATTTTCCTTCTCTCATGTCTCTTTGTTCTTAATTTCTGGGTTTGGACTGTGTGGGGTCTTCTCTACAGATTTTGACAGCTCCCAGTAAAGCACAACTGACACAAGTGCATCTTATGAGTCCTGAGAACTATTCTACATCACCCTGCACCATAGATGGGGTTCTAGTAAGACTTGAAAGGAAATGTTTCTAATTACCAGCGTCTACGTATTAATAGTCTTAATTAAATTCACCCTGGTTCCAGCTAACCCAGGACTGGAGGCTGCCTGCAAACTGTGCAGGGCTGCAGAAGGATCCCCTCCTGCCTGTTTGTGTAGGCTGGTTCTGCATTTTCATGAAACCAAAGAAAGTTTATAATAATTATTTATAATTCCCTGTAATGCTAATAAGTGTTGTGTTCCAGGATGGGACAAAATAATGGCTGTTCCTTGTTTAGTATGCTGGGACTGTCGTGGCTGCGTTCTCCCAGGAGATGATAATTATTTGCAGGCCCTTTGATGGGAGGAGAGGTCAGTGAGAGGGTGCCTGATGATTCCATTGAAAAATCCAGCTGTGGGCACTTGAGCTGGGAATGCACAAAGGGAAGCATTATTCCAAACAAGAACTCCCAGTCTGCATTTATGCTGCGCCGTGTACAAATGCTGCCATTAAATCGTTCTGATGACAACCAAAATTGATGAATTCTGGAACAAAATTCAGTGGTCTGTGCTCTGGACTGTGCGTGCTGCTCGTTTGGAACTGCGGGTTTTATTGAGCAGCCTCGTGGCTGGTGAAAACATCTCTCATTTCTGTGAAAGGAGATGGAATTCTAGGATGCTTTTAACAGGTTCTGACCGTGGCATGGAAGGGGAGGCAGAGATGGAAGGAGGGCGATGCCAACAGAGCAGCTCTGCAACATATGGCTGTGGCTGTCTGTGGGCTGTGGGTGAGTTCTGACTCTCAAACTCCGTGCAGAGTAATGACACTGGTGTTCACCTGCCAGGAGCTGTCCTGCTGCCTCCCTGGGATGTGGTGTCCAAGAAGCTGAGCACAAAGAGCCGTCTTGTGCACGGGGAATGGGGGAACAGAGGGAGGAGCCGTGGTCTCCTGTAGCGTGTGGTGGTCTCTGCTGTGAACTGTAAGGGGTTTATGTATGCAACCATAAAAGCAACAGCAGCGTTTAATTTTGTAGGGTTGCCATCCAGAAGAGTGTGTGCCAGGAAGTTAATTAATAATAGCAACACTGTGAAAAAACATAATGTTTTCTGTGTGCCACCACAGCCTCTCCTGGGCGTACTTGGCTGCAGAGTGCTGGACATCCAGGGGGGTGAAATGAATAGGAAAAAAGAGGAGGTTTTTCAGTGCTGCTTCACAAGCCAAAATCACACTGCCCTGTGTATTTTAGGTAAAGAACAGTAGGAGTTTGTCCTTGGAAATGGGAATGTGTCATGTGCTAAATCACCTCATAGTGGCCACAGCCACAGCCAGCTGCAGTCACACCTGGGCTGGGACAGTGGGAGCTGCCATGAAAAGCTTCCTGCTGCTTTCTCTGCTTTCCAAAAAGTTGTCCTATGGGCTGGGCCAGGGAGTTCATTCTGGAAGCCCTTCTAGCAGGTTAATGACCTTATTAATTAGCAAGCATTTAGCTGGAGTTGATGTGAGTCTATATTATTATGACTTTTATTGCTTATCATCTATTTGGATATCTTTTTGATTATATTTCAAATGCTGTTCCTCATGAAAGAAATGGTTGGATTTGTTAAACAAGAACAGGACATACTTTAGTAGTTTTTAACTACAGTCCTTTCTAATCTCAGCTGTTGCCATAACTCTGGATCGACACGAGAAAGAAAATTTCCACTTGTAAAATAATGTTATTCTTCAACAGGATAAAACACTGGGAAATGGAAGTATTCCTTTCAATAGTTCCAATCAAACAAACCATTCTTAGCTACCTCAGGTGACATGGAGTGAATGGGCTTAAACAGGGGATGAACTTGCCTGCCCCTCTTGTGTCCAGGCTGATTTCAGAAGGACGGGTGCACACAGCTATCCAGGGGCAGGACAGCAGCCTGTGCTGGGATCGTTTTTTCCACGGACTCATTGCAACGTGCACTTCATGGACAAATGTCCCAGAAGAAAGGGAAGGACCCTGGCAGAGGGAGGGGCACAGATTGTTGTTTCAGACAGGGGGAGGAAAGGTGACTGAAGCTGTGGCTCTGGGAGGGTGCAGCAGCAAAGGGCACTGAAGGTACGGAGCAGCTGCTGTCATCAGCCACTTCAGGAACTCCAGACAGCTCCTCCAGCTCTGCTCCTGCACCCATTTCCCTCAGTCTCGGAGACCACAGTCTCAGGATTTCTGTTTGGAAGCTCTTGTAGCAAGAAGCTCTCAGACAGTGATGGTTTAATAATTCTGACCCACTCACAGGTTTGCACCTGCTGAAAATTCAGCAGCAGCAGAATAAGCAAGGGGTGGGTGGATGTCCTGTGCAGGGACAGGGGACAAGCTGCCTCCAGGCTCCCAGTCCTGCCAGGAGCACCTGCTGGCTCTGAGCACACTGAGGAAGCACAGGATAACCTGTTAGGGCAAAAGCAATTCCAGGTTAATGGCCTCGTGTCCTGTTCTCCCAGGTTGTTTAAAAACCAGTATTGAGAAAATTGTCTGCTGAGTTTGGGAGCCTTGTTGGGGATTGCAAGAGAAAATGAAAGAAAAAATATAATTGTGGCTTTATGTGATGACCAGTAATCGATTTCTTTTTATTTGTACTTCTGAGCAAGGCTCTAAAACTGGAAGATTGAAAAGAATGGTCATTTCTGTTTGCTGAAGGACAGGGAAGTGCTGTTAAACGGAGTGGATAATGGCAAACATGATGGGATTTATACAGGAGTGAGAGGCACAGCCACACCTGCTTGTGCTCTGGGTGCTCCATTGGGAGCTGGCTTTCTCCTGTTCTTTTGGGGAATGAGATGCCAAGGGTTGGGGGCGGATTTGGCTCTGGGTTTACTGGCTGGCTCATCTGCCCTCACAAGAACCTTGTGTAGGGATTCACAAGTGGTGGCCTGTCCATGAGCACCTGGGGAGAGCTGGAGGGAACTTGGCCTGGAGGTGGGAAATGGCCAAGCTTCCACAGGCACTGGGATTTGCAGCAGTGGGTCAGAAACTGAATTCCCAGAAGCTGCATTTGTCAGTTCAGACATTTGTCTTGTGTTGGTGCTGAAGGACCTGTGCTCTGTTTATAATCCTAAATCGTCCTTTGAAGAACATCCACTACAGATGTGGAAACTTATCTTCACAGGGCTGAGTATCTGTGAGACTGTGAACAGGAGAAGTGATTAATTCTCCTCCAAATGATTGAAATGTATTTCTTCTGATGTCTTTAGGTGTTAAAAATTAGTAAATAAATTCTAGCTTCAATGCAAACTTGTGTTGAAGGCTGATTGCAGAATCTAGCTACAAAGTTTAAAAAATAATTAAAACTCCAACCAAACCAAACAAAAAAAAGTCATTGGAACCGTAAACATTCCCATGTATATTGCAGAGGAGTAAATGATTGCAAGGGCTGTTTTGGCAGGTGATTGAAGGCCCTAAATGCCACATATGAATCTTAAATTGCATCAGCAGATTTACCCCATTGCTTTGGGTGGCATCAGTATTAGTCAGAGGCTGTAAAGCCTGAGCCTCATCACTGTCAGGCTGACTTTAGTCAGTGAGATCTGGAGGAACCCAAACACTGCGTTAAGCTACTCCTGAATTTTAGAATTCAGAGCAGAGTGCAGACCTCATGTTTCCTCTGTCAGTGGTGGGACAAAGGTCCTGCCTGAGGAGGGGCTGAAGGCAGCGTGTGGTGTGTTGGATGTGTGGTGGCACCTCAGTCCCAGCCTGCAGCTGAGCCCTGTCACCTGTGCCACCTCCTGCACCCCTGGGGCAGTGCAGGGACCTCGTGCAAACCTCTGGCAGTTCCCATCTGCTCCCAGGGGACGGGACTGTTGTGTTTCTGCTGCACCTTGGAACAGGAGCTCGGGGCAGTTGAGCTCCTGACCCCAGTCCTGTGCCACGGGTGAGTGCAAACCTTAACAAGACCATAGGGGGAACTTCCTTCTTTGCTGTTCAGGTTTTTTTGGAGCTGGGAAGGTCGGAGTAGGACAGATTTGTGGAGCCTTGTGGGCAGGATCGTTTTGGAAGAGCCAGGAGCAAGCTCTGTTCAAAAAGCTTTGTTGAGCAGAAATGAATCCAGAGAGATTCTCATATTCTTTCATATTTCACTGGTTAATTCTCTGAAGAAAGAGAGATCTGTGTAGAAAAAAGAGAGTGGTGGGAATGGAATCTGGGACACTCTCCTAATAATTTCCTCCATTTCCTTCTTTTGCTTCTACTGGAAAAAACCAGCTATCCCAAGGCAGGAGGCAGCAGTTCCTCCCGTGTGAGCAGCTCCCCTGCCCGGTGTGACACTCGTGCCCTGCACTCAAATCTGCTGCCCCAGCTCCGTGGATGGAGTGGAGCAACTTGAGTGGATCTCGGTGTTTTTCCTGTCAGAAAATCCATGTTTGGCGTGTCCTGGCTGCTTTGATCATGGCCCACCAATGTTTGCAGTGACGTTCTCCACCTTTTTTTTGAATTGTTCACCTTTCCAAGTGGTTTGAAGGCGCCCCATGAGTACCTGTGCCCTGTGAGGTGTTCACAGGGTACATCCCACACTAGTGAGGTGCCTCGTGTCTGGATTGTGCTGTGGTTCCAAAATCTCGAGTATTTTACAGGAGTTACCACCTTTAAACAGAAAATCCAGCTGATCCTGGCCAGGCAGCTGCTGACACAGTGTTGGCAGCAGGGATCAGAACAGGCTGACCTTGTCTTTTTTCCTGAGGATTAGTAACTTACTCCTTCCTGAACAGAGCCTGGCTTCTTTTTGCTTAACCACGCTGTTTGATCTTGTAAGAAAGTGACCCCACAGGATTCACTTTAAGCCTCAGGGGTGCAGAAGAATCAAAATCAATCTTCTGAGACCTCGAGAAAGATGGGGGGGGGTTAAAAAGTGCATTTGTGTACACACACACACACACACATCCTCAGTTAACTGTCAGGCTGGATGCTCACAAGTTAAATGAGGATTTTCAGTTTAATGGCTCCTTCTTCCATAGGTGCCCACTCAAAGAGCTAGGAGTTATTGATTATTTTTTTATGATTTCCTAGAAGAATGCTGTGTCCTAAGAAATTTGATTAGGTGGATTTATCATGGAGGACTTGCTGTGCTGAGCCTTGTTTAATGTTTCCTGGCACAAACACCAGGGATGCAGGGACGTGTGCTGTGTGGTGCTTAAAGATTCTGCAAGCTTTCCTTCAGATGTGACCCCTTGTCTTGTTTTGCGACTCCTCTGTGTTTTAGTGAAACAATACCAGTCTAATGATCTGGGGTGCAGAATATCTTTGTGCTGTAAAGCTTTTTTATTGTTTTCTTTCTACGCTCTGAACAAATGACAGCAATTAAACTGCCATTGCACAGTTCCGAATATTGCTTAAAGCACGGGTGAAACTTGGGTTCTTTCACATTTTCAAGCGGTGCATTTTGCAATATGTTTGTAATTGCTGGGCTCGAGGAAAGCTTTGTGTCCGTGTCCATTGCATTCTCCCTCCTCATCCAGAGCACTGCGCTTTAACTCCATGAACAGAGAACAGCCTGACTGGTGCAGAGTAAGATGCAAGCCTAAAGCTTCATTTCCATAGGAATTTTAACCCTCAGTGTTTCAGCTTTTGCCTTCGTTCCGCGTGGCAAGGCAAACCCCAAGCCTTAAATTGGCATCTGACCTTAACCCTGCGACAAACCTTTGATCCTTCATTGCGGCAGCTCCTCACCGTCATTTTGATGTGTGCATTTAAAACCTGGCACTGTTCCCCTCTATCCCCCGGCATCCAGAACTGACAGCTGTGCCTCAAATTTCAGTCACCGTTCTCGTGAGTTTCCAACATTCCTGTCAGCACCTGCCTTCCCCTAAAAAGCCCCTTTCTCAACACCTGGTGGTTTGACTTTGTGTTTTTCCTTGTGTCGTAGGTCTTTAAATACTCTGCACCAGTTTTGCTGTCCAGCTCCATTGTACCATTCCCAGCTAGCTGTCCCTGCCACACACTCAGAGTACAGGTAAGAGTAGACACGCTCCACCCGCTGCTGCTTTTTGGGAGAGAGACCTGATGTTGCCATTTGACATGAGACAAGCAATTAGTTGCTTAAGTTTTAAAAGGAAAGAAAAAAAAAAAGAAGAATATTGGCATAAATATCCAATATTTTTGACGTCTCGCAGGGTAGTTGTGAACAGAGCCAGCACTGCAGCGAGTCCTTCTCTCAGGCACTCTGGAATTACTCAGTGAAATGAGTGTCACGTGCTTTAAGAGGCACATCCCCTGGAAGGATAGGGAAAGGGAGGTGCAGGTGTAGTTCTCACATGACAAATACGCTGAAATATTTATATAATTTATGGAGGATATTGGTGTTGTTCTGAGCAACACTTTTTTTTAACCCCTGCCTATTCCATGCCAGTAGCTGAGGAACCCATCCTTGTGTTTAACCCTCTGAAGGTTAAAGGCATGGACCTGCACAGGGCTCAGCAGTGCCTCGGATTTGAATGAAATAAGAGGGTTTTAAACTCATCCAGGGCCTCGATGCCAAGCAGGGTCTGCCCTGAATAGATCAAAAATATATGTTTTCAGCTCATAATGCTTCTTTTAACATAGATGCCGTTACTATCTATGTGTTCTCTTTGATCCAGTGTGGAGAGCAGCAATTACATCCCACAGTACAATTCATTGTCAGTGCCAGTGTTTATTGTAACATCTTAGAGAAGCATCAAAGGGCAGCTGATCTAAGTCACTGGAAATGTGAAAACTGTTAAAAAACTGTGCATGCCGTGGAGAATACTGTCTTTAATTTTTACTTCTGCTATTAGTGATCGCCTTAGTGATAATTGCCAGCTCATGAATAATATTAATATCAAAAATATTGGAAGCCTGGTGCTGAAAAATCAAAATCGCTTTGCACGGGTAATAAGGAAAGACAAAAGCAAACAATGAATCCTAAATCTGTAAATGCATAAACATATTTCTGGTTTGAATATTTCATCCCGTAGTTATCTCTAACCATGCATGCTTGCATTCACCCTGTTGGTTTACGTTGCAGCATCTGTTCGTGTGTTTGGGTTTTTTTCTCCCATCAGAGCCCTTCGTTTGTTTGGTGGTAGTGAGTCCATAGTTGGGTTGTAAGACAGCTCAATATTCCTTTGCTGAAGAGCAGGGCCTGAAAACTGTTAGATTCCCTGCTTGCTTTTTAGTGAGGCTTTTAGTTTTCCTGTGTCCTTAGTTGACAGTGCTTTAATTTTAAGGATCTTCCTGTAGGGATGTTGATGGGAAAACCAGCTGTTCCTTGGATGTCTCAGTATCTTGCTCCATGGAGGGAATTATTTTTATCAGTAATATTTCTTCTGGAATTAAAGCTTAGAGCAGCATAACTTCGTGCTTGAAAAATCCTGAATGTCTCCAGGTTTTTTCTGTGCAGTGAAAACAGAAATTCCCTGCTCTGGATGTGTAAAGGCTGTGCAGCTCTCAGAGTGCCCAAGGTGTGCCGTGGGACCTTCAGCTGGTGGTTCAGGGCTGGGGCTGGGAAGGAGCTCTTCCCTGGCCTTGTTTGTTCTCAAGGGAAGTTTAGGATCGGGGAGACCTTGTGGCTCT
>QWTY01045931.1:0-11556 GCA_008033365.1 Pseudorectes ferrugineus
ATACTTTTTCAAAAGGACTTTCATTAGTCCCTGGGTCTTACAAGCTGTCTTTCAGTGAAGAAAATACCTGGAAGCGTTCATAGCGTTTCTTGTGGAGCTCTGCCTGACATTGCCTGCATTGTGCAACGAGGTCTGCATTTTGGATCAAGGATAATGGGTTGTTTAAAGTCAGGACTGATCATCAACAGTCCCCTCTGGCTCTCTTTTGATAAACAAAAACTTCTCATCATCAATTTTTAAAACAATCTTACAAATAGCAGTCAGCCTCAACAGATGGATGAGATCTCATTTATTTCACACTCCTTACATATGCTCTGTAATACTTCTTGTATTTCTACGTTGAGTAGGTCTATTCGGAAGTTTTGTAGTGAAGCATTATCACCAGAGAATTCTAGGAAATTTAAACTGATAATATTTCTCTGGTTTGAATGATGTTATTTTTTATATTTTTTTAGTACTTGAAATACCATCTTTCTGGCAGAATTAAAAAAATAAAATACATAAATTTTAACCTTTGCTGTTCTGAGTTTACATTATAAAATCAAAGCAAAATAAACTTTCCAAAAGTCTGAAAAAAAGGAAAATGTCTCTTCAGATGGTTCAAATTAAGGTGGGCAAAGTCAGTCCATGGTTTTAAGATTCTTTACGTTCACCTTGTGACCCAGGGTAGAAAATCACTGTGAAAACTCAAAGTCAGAATTCTTCCCATGTGGTTCCAATAAGTTTCTCAAAAAACATTTTCACTTATCCTGCATTTAAAGTGTATTTTAAGTAAAACATTAAAAGGAAACGACTGCTTCACTTAACAACCTTGTTAAAAAGTTACAGCAACTAGTTAAAGCTAATGATGCATATTCCATTTATCGACAATACATGGAAACAGCTGCCTCTGGAGGGGAACTATTTACACCTATTTCAGAACTACTCTAGGACAGAATTAATTATCCACAGGAGTTCTTGTGATCTGTATCTGTTGTTCTTAACCAGGGGAAACCAAAGTGGCTGCCTAAGTAAGATGCTGCACTTCTGTGTGGTCAAACCCAGGTGAGACACACCCCAGGTCTAGTGCAGGGAGGTAAATATGAGACAAAAGCCTTTTTCATAGACCTACAGAATCATTTAGGTTGTAAAAACCTCTAAGATCATTGAGTACAACCATTAGCAGAGCACTGCCAAGCCCACCACTAAACCATGAACCAAGTGCCACATCCTGACAGCTTTTAAATCCCTCCAGAGATGGAGACTCCACCACTGCCCTGGGAAGCTGTGCCAGGGCTGGACAACCCTTTTGCTGAAGATTTCGAGAGATTCCTTGGCTTTGACATTGGGTATTTTTACGTCCTGTCCGAGCACTGAACATGGGTAATTTAGCCACCTGAATGATTCAGTAGATATGAAATTTTGCAAAAATTCCTCATCAGATAGTGACAAGTTTTGATCTTGCAGCAGCTTCTAGCCTGTGAGTTCCCAAGGGCTTCAACAGGTGGGGATTTGTGCCTGAAGAATCAGCCTCACTTGCTGTTTGGAACGGAGCAGCATCAGCTTCACAAAAAAAAGTTTGAGAAGTGGCTGAAACCAGTAATTCTTTAAAACTCCCTGTATGGGGGAGCAGAAAGTGAGCGTAAATACATCTGGAATGGATTTTATATTTGCTTTTAAATTCTGAGCTCCATTTAAATAAGAATGATCTCTGGAAAGGCAAATATTCCTTTGGCCTTCTTCCCTTCTTCGGCAGATATTTCAAAAGTCTTCTTTGTGTAACCTGCCTATTTCTGACTTGTAATGAAAGTCAATACTTTCTGTTTCTACCACTGCACATAATATCTAGTAACCAGCTGTGAAGTCCAGGTGCTTTCATTTTCCCCCTGCAGAAAGGAAGAAAAAAAATTAAAGAAAATTCTTTCCAATTCAATCCTTATAGAAACCTGAAATATTAAATCTAGTGCAGTTATCGTATTCTTTTATTAAGGAGGTCATTAGTTTCCTGAGGCTTTTTCATTCATCCTCAAAGCTGAATTCTGGCATTTACTAAATCAAGTGCTGGTTACAAATTAGGAAAGAAAGAAGCAAAATGAGATGCAGCCTGGAGTCTCTGCTTGAAGGCTGAAAGTTTAAATACGATTTTGGGTACAAAGCCATGCTGAACTCCATATGTCATTGCCTTTGCACAGTAGCTGCGTATCCACTTTTGCACTTCGTGTGGGTCACTGCTAACAAACCAGCACATGGCCCCTTCAGCTGGAGTCTGCTTTGATAATGACCATCTCCAACACCTGCTCATGTTTCACATCAGTAAATGAAGCTCCTCGAACCGGAGGGGGGGGGGAAAGAAAAGCTCAGAGGGGGTGGAATTTAAAAAAAGAAAGAAAAAAAAAGAAAAAAAGTGGATGAGATGTGTGATGAGATCAGTGGCTCAAAAGTGGCTGAGGGCGATTTCCAGTGACCACAGCTGCAGCCCCTCCGTGATGTGCCCAGAGGAATGGGATGCAGTGCTCAGGCCACCTGGCTCAAACTGGATCATTGCTGTGCTTGTCAAGTCTGACAGCCCTTGAGTAAAACTGGCCACGTTCACAACTTCTGTAAGATGTACGAAGTGGCACAAATATTGCTTACTGGCACAAATATTGCTACTTTTACACAGGGCTGTCTTATGGACTGAAATACTTTCTTCACAATAGAATGAGCAGACCAAGTTTTAAAAGAGCCATGGAGAGCTGCACAGTAGAAAGAAAGAAAGAACCACAGCTGAGTTGCAACCTCAGCAGGTCCAACAGACTTTGGACCAGGCTGTGGAACCCAAGCTGTCGTTTAGGCAGGAAAACATGCAATAATAATGCTCTCTTTGCTGAACTGGCATGTGAAAAGGGACATGGGCTCTGTTAATCTGCACAGAGCAAGGCTCACAGGAGGCCGTGTAAACTCAACCCTCTCTTATCAAGGACCAGAGGCTGCACAAGACCAAAAGAAGCTCACAGAAGTTAAAATTGCAACTGGCGTTGGGGACCTGACCCCAGCCTAACCTGTTAAGCATTTTTAAAGAATATGTAACATGCCCCAAAACTGTTAAAGCTGTTTCTATTTCTAGACTGACAGAAGGGTTGCACTTGCCTTTGGTATATAAACATCCAGCGGTAACAGAACTTTCCTGGGGTGTGTGAAACAAGGGTTCTCCTAAGCAAAAACATGTATTTTGGGGAGGGGACCCAACCACTAAAGAACCAATGTGGCTGGAGGGAAGCACCCCACAGTTCCCTGTGGAACCTGGGCTCCTACCGTGGCCTGAGGAACATCCTTCACCTCAGCCTAGGGAAATGCTTAACCTCCTTGGGTTTGTCAAAGCTTTCTCATTATTTCTCTCCACTGCTCTTCTAAATTTTTCTTTCCCTTCCCCTGACAGGTACAAGTTCCAAAAGAAATGTGGAGGCCACACACTGGCCTGTCCCTAGTGATAAATGCAGGGACAAACAGTGGTACCAGTCTGTGACAGCTCGTGGAGAGCTAAGGCCACTTCGGATACCTTTTTTCTTTGTAAACTGGTTTTCAGCTGCCGATACAACTTCCCTTTCTAGAGCCACACAGCATTCCACTGGTTGGTCAGATAAAGAAACTCTCTGTGTTTTTTGGACAGAGAATGAAGGTACCTGCACCTGTCTAAACAATACACTTACAAATCCTTTGCTGTAAGGTCTATGGTGCCAGAAAATCCCCTTTTTAACAAACAGAAATAAATGTAATAGGAGTTCAGTCAGGAGTTCCTGGGCTCTGCCACTGCAAGAGTTTTTGCATTGAAATCCCTGGACTAATGACAAGGCTCTAAAGAACAAAAGTGAAAAGAAAAGACCACCTAAAAATATTTAACTTATGTTCTTTTGGCAAGCAAATGCATTCCTGCCTCAAGAGTGTCGTGCACTAAATAAGATGTTTTCTGTTACCCCTATAGGAAAAGCAGATAACTACCTGCTTTACAACCACCCGTGTTCTCAGGGTTTACCATTTGTGTGCAATAAAGGAAAATGCCATATTGACTGCAATTAGTCTTTTTTTTTTTCCCCCCTGTTTTTGCTTTTGTGTACACTCTGAAAAATAAAGAATGTTTGTTTTAGTAAGAGTCTGCAATTTTGCTGAAGATTATTGTCCTTTGTCACAGAATTCCTTTCTGCTCTCGATAACAAAAGACGAGTCTCTGTATGTGTGTGTGGTGTTAAAATTAACTGTTGTGTTGTCCTGAAAAAAGTCTGTAAAAGCTGAATTGGTGTGTGTCAGCACAACTTCTGAGTGCCAGTCAGAACTGGCTTTATTCTCTCATCATCTCTTTGGGGATGATGAGGCATCTTTGGTCATTTGATGTTACAGTGAGAGGTACCATCAGCTGGGTTCCAGATACCTCAGATCCAGCTTACCCTTCCCGTTCGTGTTGATCCCTCTCTGCTGGAAAATTTATCCCAACAGGACCCCTACAGCCAGTGAGTCCATTCTACTTGTGGTGTTTGGATGCAGGCTTTCAGCTGAATACAGCAGCTGCAGCATCCTCCGCTCACACACAGCCTGGGAGCATGGAAAGAGCTTCATCCCCCACATTCTGGGCATATCCAGAGACAAGGTGGATGTCCTGGACAGGGGCTGTTTATTTTATCTCCTTTCCAGATAGAATAAACTTTTGTTTAGATGAAAGAAGGGAATAAGTGAAGTTAGTTGCATACCTTGCTGTAAGAAGCAAGTTCTCATCAAAGTTCTACTTCTCACTCATTTAAATGGAGAGGGATGTTTATACTACATAGCTCTAACATTTTCTGTTTAAGAACAACAAATATCTGTCTGTTATAGCACAAGTTATATCTTCCAAGCTTCTAAGCCCCCTCCTTTTCACCCTGGGAGATGTGAACTTCTCTTTCATCCCAAGTCAGTGATGGATCCAATTAGAGAAAATGGTCATTATTTTTCTTTCTTTACTTCCTTTCCTACCCATATTTGAAGTTTAAAACAATTCATCCAGAGCTACCTGATAGTTATTATATAGTCTTTTACCTAGATCATAGATGAATATTTCTGTAGACAAGCAACAGTTTGAGAAGGGGGTACTATATTATTATCATCAGTCTTTTTGAGTCTTTTTGATACTCTACTCTTTTTTTTTTTTTTTTTTTTTTCTTATTTTAACAAGGAAAAGAATCTTTGGAAACTGTGGAGTAACATTTGCAGTCAAGCTAAAGTTACAAAACATGAAAGAAACCATACATATTGTGTGTTTATTTCTGTATTTGTCTACATACAAATCCATCTCTGTACCTGCAGAACAGGTATTTGTGACAGATATTGCAGATACAACTGATGTGAGACAGTTCATTGCATTACTGGTTCATTTTGAGCTATTCAGTCAGCCTTGATAAGAGTATCACAGATGATAAAAGCAGCAAAAATAGGTAGTGACTTCCATGACAAAAGGCACGGCTGCCATAAATCTCGTTGAGATGCTCTAATGAAACAGTGTTTAACTGGCAAGTACCAGTAAGCTGAGCCCTAAGTAATCTATGAAAAAACCTAGATCCCACAGGCACTGCCATCAGTAGCCCAAAACAACTTGCAGCCATGCTAGTGACTCATTTAGCTTGGAAAAGACCTCCAAGATCATTTAATTCAACCATTAACCCAGCACTGCTAGTAATCACAGGTCCTCAGGTGCCAAATCCACATGCTTTTTAAATCCCTCCAGGATAGTGACTCCACTACTTCCCTGGGCAGCTCTTCCAGTGCTCGACAACCTTCAGGTGAAGAAACTTTTCCCAGTATCCAGTCTAAACCTCCACTTTCACACTTGAGGCCGTTCCCTCTCCTCCTGTCCCTGTTCCCTGGCAGACACCACTGCCAGGGCAGCTGTGTGGCCCAAAACACCATCCCCAAGGCTGGCCACAGCTGTAAATGGTAACTCAGGAGCAAAAGCCGTGCCTCTGAGCCATAAAATGACCGCATTAAATAGGAAGGAAGTTAAACAATTATTCCCGTTGCTTAAGGTATGGGCTGACAACATCAAAAGGGCTGATAATTAAAAATACAGTAATGTTTTCCCGAAGTCTCTCCGCTCTTATTTCCTCTTTCGAGCTGCTCGATTGGTGTTTTATGAAGTGTCATTTTATCAAGTCCTAAAAATACCTCCAGACTTGTTAGGAGCTGTCCCTGTCACATACAGGACATTGAATCACTCTTGTTTGCTTTAAAGGCACAAACCCTGCTTGGGCAAAGCCCTGGGGCAGGGAGATGGGTTCGGTGCTTATGCCCTGTGTTAACCATGCAAAAATTCCACACAAGCCACAGTCTTGGAGTGCCTCATTCAAATGGGATTTGAGAAAAAAACAAAAACAAAACCAAACACAAGCACAAACAAAAAACCCCCAGGCATAGGAAAAACATAGAGAGCAATTATCCAAGTTCTGGAAAATGCATGTGTGTTCCTGAGAGTAAAATTTGGCAAAACTCTCTTAACTTTCTTGGGGTATAAACACAAAAGCTAAAAAGATTTAAAAAACTAGAAATCATTTAACTGAGCTTTCAATGAAATAGTTGAACCAGCTTGTCTTGTGGCATGGTCCCCAGTACCACAAGCTCAACAGGTCTTTAAAAAGACAACAAAAATGTGTGTAAAATCCAGAGTGTTTGATAGCGAGCTCACCTCGTGGGTGTCACACACACCTGACAATACCGACACAAATTCACTAATCCAAGCTATGCCTCAGGTACAGAGAGATGAGAAGCTGGAAGCACTAAAAGCAGCAGGAGCTGAGGCAAGCAGGACAAAAAAAAGCCAGGACAAAACCCCAGCCCACGGAGACCCCTCCATCCCCATGCTGGGACTGCGAGAGGAGACCTTGGTGTCCCCACAGCCCTCGCAATTCCCCAGCCCTTTCTCTGAAGGCCCCATTGATACTCGTGCGCATCATGACACATTTTCTCGGCTCCTGGGTTGGGAAAGAGGCCGATAGCATCATCCATCGGCACCTGAGGGAGCCAGCCAGGCCAGCTCTGCTTGGATACCTTCCCACTGAGCTCTGCCCTGAGTCACCCGCCCGCCTTTCCCCAGCTGCAGGCACATCAGGCCCAGGCTGATGCGAGCACCCGGCTCTTCCAGCAGCCGAGCCTATCTAGGCCATCTCCCTGGAAGCGGAATGCCACCAGGCAGGGCTGGGAAGGCTGCCTCTGGTTTCTCCACGCTCCGGCCGAGCTCCCCTGGATTTCTCCCCCACGTGGCACGGCCATGACGGAGGGCTGAGTTCGCCCAGCGTGGGTGTCCCGTCCTCTCACGCCTTCCTGGAATAAATAATCAACAGGGAGCTGGAGCAGGGAAGCCTGGAGCTCGTACAAATCCATAGGGACGAGCGCTGGTGGCAGAGCAGACGAGGACTGTTACTCTCCCGACCACACAAATTAAGGATTATAAATAAAAACGATGAAAGCGGAGAGAAGGGAATTTTTTAATAGCTTGAGGATTCATCTGGACACCCTGAACTTACCGTGCCCTGAGATAATCCGCTGGGCTGTGTGTCATTCACCCGGTTTATGGCCTCTGGGAATTCGGACAAAAAAAAAGGAATTCCATACTTGCACCACCTCACCTAATTGTATTTACAGAATTAAATACCAGGCTGGTGTTCTGTCCATCTCTGCCTAGAGGATTAGCAGTTATTCCACATTTTCAAGAAGCCATATTGCAAATAGTCAGTTCTGCTAATTGCCTTAATTATTCAACCCCTGATTTAAATGCAAGTTTTTCAGCATACTGCTGGCGACTTAATTAATTATAATTATGTACAGGTCACGTTTCAGATATATAATCTTTACAAATGATAGACAGATGAGTAAGGATAGGAATCCAGATCGCCAAACACAAGTTCAGCCCCCAATTAAAGAACCGTGCGCATCCCGAATTTAAATGCTGCATACTAATTATTTCTATAAATAATAGTATCTAGACAAGGAGCTGATGACAGAGCTGTATCCCAATAATTAGGAATGACTCCAACTTTGTTTACTATTCCCTAGAGATGCATGCCTATTGATTTTGTTTTGAAATGACCAGTTCATCCAAACACCTCGGTGCGTGCTATCAAACATTCAAATATTCAAACTGTCTCTTCAGCCACCTGCTCTGCAGAATTAACACCACCTCTCAGAGAAGTCATTCCTGGGGTGGAAAGAGTTTGTTGTCCCAATAAGGAAACCAAAATATCGGCCAACAGCATGATACGTTAATTCTCAGAGCTCTTCTCTCAATTTTTGGCTCACCAAAAGCCATTTCTGGAATGTTTTTAGCTCGAAAAAAGAAAAAAAAAAAGTTAAATATGCTGTATTTTTAAGTGAAACATACAGCATGTAGCTCACTAAGGTGCATTCAACAGATGTTTAAAAGCTGTTGAGCTGATTCAGATATTTTGCTATTTTAATCCCATTTTTATAAGGAAATATGTGATCATCCTATATCTCACATGATTGGCTGTTTTCCTGTAATAAATTCTGATCCCTTAGCCAACTGCAGTCCCATTTGGCAGATGACAGGAGGCCAGGAATTAATTATGTTCCTACCCCTACTGAAAACGAGCGACTGGGTAGAAGAGAGGGACCTTGTCAGAGTCCTCACGGAAAGAGAAACATTTGAATTAACCAGGAATCCACCAGGGAGAGACACAGGAAAACAGGCTGCCAGCAACTATTGCTGGGCTTTAAACCAGTATCCCACAGAGGAAGAACAGGAGACATAATTCTCCAAGTGGACATTTCTCTTCCCTTTGGACTGTTCCAATCCTCCCTCTGTCTCTTCCACCTTCAACCCTTCCCTCAGAGCTGAGCTGAAAACACTGCCACTGAAGTCACCTGCCTGGTTTGTCACTCCAACACCTTTTTCCCCAAGGCTTTGCATCACATCAGCCACAGGCTTCCAGCCCTTACCAGGGATGTGACTCAGGAGCCTCAGTCCTTCCTACATTCCTGCTTTTGTACCCTCCCACCTGGTCCCGCAGCCCCCACTGCACTCCTGGATGACTTTGCTGCTTCTTCCACCTGAAAAATGCAAAGCAGCTGGTGATCCACTGGGTTTCTTGTGGAGAGCACAGAAAATGGGTTTAAATAAAGGAGTCAGACAGCAGGCTGATGTTCTGTACTAATTCATTCTCTTCTCCTCTAAAGCTTGGCTCAAAACCTGCCACTTACGTGTTACCAAGTACAAGTTATTCTTTCACTCCCCTGCCTTCTTTAAACTCCACAGCAGGTCTTTGGAAAAGGAAGGGATTGCTTTCCTTGTATAAAACCCGACGTAAGAGCCTCACAGAGTCCCCAGGAGCAAAAGCCAGCACGAAAATTGAGACCCAGAGGACAAAAACAAACACAGGGCATAATTGGTAACTCGACCTTTGGAGCTTACAGGGAAGATTAGGGTTAAGAGCTTTACAAAATTTGCTCTTGAATTCACTGTTTACAAAAGATGTCAGGAAGATAAGGGGGGAAGATTTATTTTTGGAAACCCAGAGACAAAAGATGTGCAGGTCCCAAGTTCAACATTGCTAAGCCCACGCTTGGGATCATCACCTGCATGATGAGTATCCCAAATACCAGAAAACTGAATGTATCTCCTGTCCCACCACTACTGGGCATGGAAAGTACTCCCTATAAATGTATGATTGACCATCCATACTGAAATACCAGAAACATGGGAAACTGGTAGGATTTAGGAGGGAGCACTGAAATCCAGTAGACTGTCACAGCAAGGAGAAGAGTGTGGAAGGGACTCTGCCATTTTTCCCACTGGGATGTCAAGCATGAAGTCCCCACATTACTTACAGACCTGGAATGTATATTAAAAAAAAAAAAGTAAAAGAAGGCACTAATGATATTCCTGAAGATGTGTGATTCACTCTCCAGGGATGGATAGGTGCCCATTTTCCATGCCTGATCACTCATTCCTGGTAAGATCTGGCAAACCTAAGTATCGATAGCAGTGGCCATTTGCCAAATAGGCTCCCAAGTGAAACTGCCAGCTCACTCATTAATGGAATTGGAATAGCCTTCAGACAGTCACGACTTTCAGTCATTATTTATCTTGTTTGGGGAAAGGCTTTTCATCTGGGCTTGTAGTGACGGGACAAGGGGAAATGGTCTCAAGATAAAGGAGGGCAGAGTTGGATTAGATATTAGGAAAAAAATCTTTATTGTGAGGGTGGCGAGGCCCTGGCACAGGGTGCCCAGAGAAGCTGGGGACTCCCCATCCCTGGAAGTGTCCAAGGCCAGGTTGGACAGGGCTTGGAGCAGCCTGGGATAGTGGAAGGTGTCCCTGCCCATGGCAGGGGGTGGAACTGGATGACATTTAAAGACCCTTCCAACCCAAACCATTCCATAACTCTCTACTTCTGTGATTCTAGGAATGTTTCCATTTGGCATCTCCTGGTGAAGCCTGGGAGTCACCCAGCCCCACCACTTGTAGGCTTTAGGAGCGGATTTCAGGCTGATCCTCACAATTGTGCTCTTCAGGCAGCACTGAGGCAGCGACACAGGTCTCCCCTCACACCTCACCAAACATCCCCACAGGGGAACTGGCTCAGGCAGAGCCCAAGGAGGGGCGAGCAACCACTGAACTGAGGTAAATATTACACTTCACCACAGCAGCACGTCCTTCTGCCAGCAGGAGAACAAATGATGCTGCTCTCCCCTGACTTGTCTTAGAGGCCCTTATCTCATCTCTAATAACACACAAATTCTTATCTCAAGCCTGGTAAGATGTGAGCCCTGATCAAAGGTTCCTGTTAATGGCATTTATTTCTTGTGTGATTCTCTGGAAACAAATACAGTCGACCCCACATTTCTTGCCTTTATCTCTGTGGGGGCACAAGCTCTGGTGTCTTTTATCTGCTCTTCTGCCTCTTATTTCTGAGGCGTGTAAGAACTTTATTTCCCTCAGATCAGGAGATCCTTCCCAGCTTTGGTTAAAATTGACCAAATGGTTCAAAAGTTGTTTGGGGGAAACAGGAAGCCAGAAGGAAAAAAAAAGGCTGAGTGACTCCGTGACTCCCATTTCCTTAAGCTCAACCCAAGCTAAAACACATCCTTGCAGAGAAAGCAAGAGTCCCTGGAACAATGACTTGGTAAACAAACTTCTTCTTTAGGGACGTGCTCCTTTCAAGGGAATACAGAGGTGGGAGAAGGGAATATCCTAGAAAAGCTAAATTCCTTTAGGTGTTTTCAATATGCTTCAGAACAGCAAAAGGAGTGGAGTGTGCTCGTTTAAAATCCCTTCACCTCTTCCTCAGTAACTAAACTCTCCACTGGAGCGTGTAACGACACAGGATACAGAGACCTAAGGAAAGTGAGGGAAGGTTTTAATGTCAGAATATCAGATGTGGGAAGCCAATGCATTACTAAGGATTTATGGGATATTTTCTATGTAATCCTCAACCTTTTCCTTTTTTTTTTTTTTTTTTTTTAACAGTAGGAGACTGCTACTACATCAATGCTGGGCTGGCCAGCAAGTCCCGTTCTGGAAGCATCATCTGTCCCTCTGTGCCGGGCACTGAGAGGCCC